>SNQJ01S0024443.1:125870-141659 GCA_010110895.2 Picea sitchensis | reverse complement strand
ATTGGACAATAAATATTAATCTATTATTTCATAATTACTTGAAATAATTAAATGAAATGGAAAATCAGTTAACTATGGGAAATTCAAGTTCAAAGGTTGGTTGGTAAGACATGGAGGTGACTTGAAGTCATAATAGAGTTATAAGTGTAGTTATGAGAGTTGTGAAGTAGTTTAACTTAGTTAAGTGAATTAAACCCATTTGTACTAGTTGTAACTGAACTTACACTAGTGAGAGTTCAGTGAATTAATTATTAATTAATTCAAATCAGTGAACTCACATGCAACTGAAGATTTGCCACGGTTAACTACATGCATGTCAGATCTAGTGGAGACCTAGTTGAGATAACAGGTGAAAGGGACAGTTTTTCTATCAGTTGTGATTTGAGTGAAGTGCACTCATGCAATCACACATTCAGTGGATATGCTCATGAGCATGTGCAAACTAGGCAATTCGAATTCATTGTGAGAATTTTAATTGTAGGGATTGTGCAGAGGAGGCAGGTTGTCTGGACACAGAGAATTGGCACATGTGTTTGCTGAGTTTTTGTATGATATTGTGAGACAATTTTATTGTATTGAGATCTCTTGGATTAGATTTTTGTATGAGATTGTTTCATAATCCATGATATACATAATATATGATAGTGGGGTTTTTAGCTTTATGCTTTCCCGGAAAAACTTTTTTGTTATGTGTTCTTGATATTTCACTTTGTGATCGTGGTTTAATTTCCGCAAGATTATTAGTAGAAGTGATTATGTATTTAACAGTGGCATATAATTGTTAGATCAAGAGAATCGTAGGAAATACTTAATTTGTATTGAAATTGCTACATTATTCAGGCTTCTTCCAAGAGTTGTTGTAATTCTACCAATTGATCATGCACCTTCTGGTGTTGTTATGTTTGTTTCCTCGTAGCTTCCTCATTGAATTCCTATGTATAATATTGTACATGGTATCTAATTCAGTCCATTTCGTCATTGGTCAAATTATAGATTGGGGGTACCTTTTGCTCTTTCGTCTTCTTCCACACAGCTCCTATTGCTTCCTTTGCATTATCTTTTAGTTTCACTCCTACCCTAGGGACTGTTTATTTTTTATCTTTTTTTGATAGGCTAGGTGTGTTTCCTGCACCATTGTTATGGTCATTCCCCTTCCCCTCATCCAGTTCTTCTTCATCTCTCTCCATTTCTTCTTCCCTTCCGAGTGGCCCATTTTTTTTGAAAAGATTTTCCACTCGACTTCCCAATCATTAGTGATCAATCATACAACACTGAAATCAATAATAGATTTCTATTTTCTATTATGAAACCTAATTTTTTTATAGATGAATAATATATGATAGAAGAAAAAATGCATATATCATCAATAAGGATGATGAAATGATACAATTGTTTCCATTGAAGGATGAAGACCCTAGAGAAATGTTTCTAGTGTTTGAAAAGTTCCTAAGAATGGTTACAGAAATGAATTTCAACATTATGATGTTGTTTAGAGAAGAGTTGAGAGAGGAATACTACACAATGATGAAGTTGAAAGATCTTTGAAACATGCAATTTTTAAGGACATGGAATTTTTGTTAAAGGAGTATGTAGACATTCTACAAAACGACAATTTTAATGGCTTATCACCTAAGAGGAGAAATTATGCATGACATAGGCTTGATTATAGTCATGATGTTGTAATCAAGTTGTGTATAGGATGAGTTATATGAAGAGAGTAAAGTTTAATTTATAGGTAGCATAGTTTTTGTCAAAGGTATATTGATCAGGGAAAGTATGAGCTTGTGTATGGTTTCAATACTGGTTACACAAAAAAGGGATGGTTATTGTAGAATGTGTATACATACTCTAGAATTGAATAATATCACATCCATAAATAGATTTCCTTTACCAAGTATGGATGATTTGATGGACAATTTGTGTGACACCAATTATTTTTTTGAGAAAAATATGAAGACTGGGTATCATTAAAATAGAAATAAATAAGGCGGTGAATGGAAAATTGTATTCAATACAAAAGGACTATGAGTAGTTAGTTATGGAATCTAGGATGACTAGTGTGCCAAGTACAACTATTGGACAATAATGCAATTGATGATAATGTTGTTTCTATTATACACTCATAATTTTTTGGCTATGTATATAGATGATATTTTTAAATACAATGAGATAAAATATGAGCATCTAGAACATCTAACATTGATGTTTGAGACCTTGATTAAAGACAAGTTATGAATTAATTTGAGGAAGTGTGAGTTATTTAAAAAGGAATTGGTGTACCTTGGGTTTATTGTATACCAAGAAGGTTTTTGCATGGCATAAACCAAGTAAACATCATTGAAGTTAGGGGCTCTCATGATATTTCAAATTTGTACATAAAGCTCATCAAGAAATATCATATCATTATCTTAAATATTTTTAGAACACATTTATAAAAAGTGACTTAACATGGATGGAAAATATATTGCTATCATATTGAATTTCACTTTTGACGAAACATAGAAATCAAATTGAAGAGGTACCAAAATCCAACAAAACCAAAATTTGTAAAGTAGCCAAACCTCGAGGATTCTCAAGGCCTTATGAAGATGGAAGGCATTTTGAGGTTCATTAGTTTATTCAAATTGTCCATGTTGTGAAATAAAAGAAGATAGATCAATCTTGAATTGTAGTAATATAGGAATTCAATATTCCATACATCAAGAACTCAAGGATAGTAGAAGAGCCATGTTGAGTTGATTAGGGTTCAACATCTTATGATTATTGTTGATTGGTTTGTTGGGAATTGAAGGTGAAATTGGAGATTTCCATTTTTTCACTCTTAGAAGAGGAAGATGGCCACCCAAGTAATAGAGAAGGAGATCCATTTTCCTATGCACATAGAAGGAGTTTGTTCTAGATTTAAGAGCCATTGTCAAAGTAAAAAATTACTAGAGTGGGAGGAAAAGAAGAGAAATCAAGCATACCTGGCTTGAGTTGGAGATGGTGTTTATATCTTGTATATGTTTGGTTCTCTACGACTGCACATTTTCTAGATGAATGTAAAAATGCAAGGCATGGTGTGTTTCAAATTTCCACAAATTGCACTCGCGTGCCCTTAAAAAGGGCCCAATATGAACATATGCATGTTCCTAGGAACATGCACGCGTTCTTGAGAATGAACATGCACTCTTTGGAACATGCCTACATGGCTCATTGAGTGGAGGATCGAGGTTTGTCGAACCTTTCACATCAGGAACATGTGTGAATTCCTAGAAACACACACATTTTCCTACAGGTGTGCATTCCTACTCACCTCATTGCCACTTTATCGTCCACCAACTTCGTGCACTCACCTTTATGTATATTGATATTTTCATTTCAACATTATTAATTATTGTTAAATTGTATACCATTATATAATTTGACAATTACACATTGTAATTTCATAACTCTTATATGATTGCATTTAATGTCATAATAATATACTAAAAAATAATTATTGTAATTGAGTTTTTTGTTTTTTTTTGTATTGGTGAAATTGTCAATTGTGCGGGATCGTACTCACATACCCATGTGATCCCACATGGAGTACGCATGGAATTTCAAGGTCCAAACTAACGACCTCACAAAAAGTTCCTTAAGAGTGCACTTTATCACCATCTAATCTACACCTCGTAAACACCATAGTTTTATATTTTATTCATTATATTAATGGATAATTGCTCAACTACTTTACATCATTCTGAATTGAGAAATACATGTTCATTATTTAATATATCTATAAAAATACATTATCCAAAATTTCATCTTATATTTATATACAATTTTATATTTTAAATTTACATATTTCATTTTTATTTTTATTTTATAAAAATGATTACACTTCTATAAAATTATGTATCATATTGTTCATATATTTTGACTTCACAAATTATTTTATATTATAATATTCTTGTTTTATATCATTTATAAAAGGTAATATAATTATTATGAATTTCATTACACTAATTTTGGTAAACACTTTCTCGTATTCTACATAGCTCATATAACTCATCGATCCAATTTTGTTGGCAATTATTTACTCTATATGATTATTGATTATTTTCAATGACATCCTTCAAAAAAAATAATGATTTTGGAATAGTTTGCATAATAAATATAATATTCATGAAATGAATGGTATCACAAAAGAGTGACTATAATTGATATTGATATTTATATTAATGAATAATATCATGAAAGTTAAAAATAACAATTATTTTTTTAAGTTCATGGTCAAAATTCTATCGATTTTTCAAAGTATCATACAAACAAAGGTTTCTTGTTGGTGTCCTACCACTTGAGAAACCAGACTAATAGTAAAGGAGAATATCATTAGTCCAAATATATTGTTTTTAATTTTTCCAAAAAACTTTAAAAACTAGAGGTACCAGAGATACTCTACTATGAAATTTGATATAGATGGCATGCCTATTATTATTTATGTCTATCATTTTAAGAAAAAAAGGAGACTTGAAGGGTACCTAGCTTCAAGGAGCTGAAGGCTTAGCTGAGGCATCCAGGGGATTGTCTGCTTGAACATTTTTGTGACTGCATTGTTGACTGTGAGTTGTTGTTGGCATTGTCAGATTGTTTGAAGCAGGAGGAAGACGAGCTGTAATCTCTTTGACCAACAGGTGAAGACCGTCAAGTTGAAGTTGAATTGTATTTTTGGCATCCTCCCTGGTCTGGAGCATTTGGCCCATGAAGGTTTTAATATGCTAGTATAATTCTACTATCTTCCAATAGCGGGTCTCCCTTGCTCTTATTCCCTACATATGGAACCTAGTGAATTGTGGTCTTTGCATCTTCAAAGTCTGTAATCATGTCACGTTCTAGGATAACTACATCTTTGACTTCATCCAAAATCTGTTGAAAGTGGTGGGGAGTATTACTCTGGTAGTTGTTGGTTGCATTGTGAGCCTCATGCTGCACTCAGGAGAGTGGTCTTCTCTCTTCCAGATGGTAGGAGGAGGAATATTTTGGAGCCCCTGAGCCATGATCATATCCTCTTGTATAACCATATCAAGGAGCCATGATATCGCGGACAAAAGCATGGAGAAAAGGGTGACACAAGTGTGACAGAAAGGTATTAGAGTTTCAATCACTGATAGTGGAGCAAAGGAAATTGGTTTCAAGAGTTGGATTCATGATTTGGAGAGTAGGAATCGAGCATTGGCTTTGGCTCACATCCATAATTTTTATTGTGGAGATTAACATGGAGAGGGTTTATCGTGAGTTGAAAATGCCTCAACCCATTGGGAGGATGGGTAGTTAATATCATTTAGATATCTAGATAGGTGGTTTCTCTAACTAGGATCTAAATCAGATGAACAACTAGAAGACTTGTGGGAGCTCAAATGGCTTCCCGTTTGAACCGTCTCAAGGGAAATGTTGTGCCTTAATTCTGGGAGATGCATGTTAGCTGGAGGGTCCATTATTTTTACGAGTGAGGATTTGGTGGGATCCTCGTCTGATCCCACCTAGCTACCCATTTGAATGATCTTGAGGGTGATTTTGTGCCTTAAATGTTGGAGCGGGATATCGGCTAGAGGGTCCGCCCTCTATATGAAATTTGCGCTGGTGGGAGCCACCTCATTATGTCCATTGATGCCATCTTCAAGGAGGTTTCTCCCCTAGTTTAGCATCTATAACACCCCATACGGGGATTGGTATTCCATCAGGGATATTGTTGTACACTTGGAGTGAAAATTTTAGTTCTTGCGAGGAATCCAAGGAATGTCCCAAGAGTCTTGTTTTGACTGGAGGATTTCATTGGAGAGCCACTCTACGATATTTTTTGTCGAATGACCGATGTGGCTAGGAAGAAGTACCATGATGAGGCTTATAATTTGATGGACTATTTCCAAGCTGGTTTCCAGCCGCCAGTTGTTGGAAATTTTTGAAATTAGGGATCCTTGTTGCATACACTTCAACATGTTAATGATTACTTAGGAATCAACCTATACAATGAGTATGGAGAAGCCTTGTTGTGAAGTTGTTCTGAGTCCTTCTTTCAGAGCATGTATTTCTTCTACATTTTTGGTGGTGAGGCCTATCTTTCCCCCATAAGTTTTCAATATGTTTCCTTGATTGTTTCTGAAGACTCCACCATAACCTGCTTTTCATGGGTTCCCTTTGGAGGTCTCGTCGAAGTTGAGTTTGGTGAAACTTGAATGAGGGGGAGTCCATATAGAAGGAGGGGTAAGAATGAGAAGGGATGCATAGTGACTTGGAGTGGCTAATATAGCTTTGATATTAAAGGATTTGAGAATTTATATATTGTAACGTACTCAACCACCCACAGACTGGGCACACTACTTCAAAACTCTCTTCTGAACTAATTTTCAATTATGGTAAATTTTAAATTAATAAAGAGTAATAAAATATTCACATGCAAAGAAAAAGATTCATGCTACAACATAAAAGAAATGAATATAATTCCATACATGGAAATAACCAGAAAGCCTTCACATTATAAACACAAATCTCACAGATAATAGTTAATACAGAGAGGAATAAATATACAGGTAAATAAAACCATGACAGAGAGCACTTATCTTTAATGAAATGAATCACCAACTCAATGTAGACCAAGATCATTCCACCCAATCATAGAAACTGTTGTTCCAAGTCTCAACAACACTGTCACCCCCGAGCCAAGACTATGAATCCACAAGGATGGTTCCAGAGTGTCACTCAGCTTCCCAACCCAGTTAGCACTCAAGCTCTCACAGAATTCTCAACACACAGAACAATCCAAATTACACCAACTCTCTTCTATCCATCATGCACAACCCAAGATAATGGACCTCTTTCTCAACCACGCAGTACCTCAAGCTATCCACCTCCTTCCAGAGCTCCAGTTCATCTGGTCAAGAATCTCCATGCTGGGACTCTAAATATTTGCAGCTGTGAGAAAATATTAATACATGCCAAATAATCTCATACATGCAAAAATTAATTCATGGTTGGAATACACCATCATTGATTACAAAAAACAAAACCATGGATCCTCTCCAACAATTCATTTTTATTTCCAAAGCCAAGATCAAAATGAATGAGGAATGAAGAGTGGGTGAAAGAATGAATGGAGAGACAACAGAATGAAAGGTGTGAACAATGAACAATGAAAAACGAGTAAGTGAGTGAGTGAATGAGTGAGTGAGTGAGTGAGTGAATGAGAGAAAGAACCCCCCCAAACAGACCAAAGTTGGGTTTATATAGTTATTGGAATTAGAGAACCACATGGCCTTCCCCCAAGAATTTCATGTAATTGATATTCTCCATTAGAAGAAAAATTGGTAACTAAAATATAAAATAAATACTTGTCCCCTCAAGCCCCTTCTCTTGTGGGATCATAGCCATCCATAACTCTTGTCCTTGTACATATAGCAACTAGTGATGTATTTATTAATAATAATGATCAAAACATTACATTTCCTAGGCACACTGGCCTCCTTTAATTGTTTGGGCACTTTGGCCTTTCATACATTAAAAAAATACATTATTTTATTTGGGGTTCAAAATATTTCCAAACATTTTATAGTTGGCATATGAAGGATTAGTAATATTCACTAAGGTTTCTACAGTTTAAAATAAATTTCCATCCTTAAAATCATCCCTCTTCGCCTTCCCCTTATTTTGGCAATGTCCTTAGTGCTTATACAAAACATAAATCAAAATTTCAAAATTTATTCAAAACGTTGTGGGTACTCTGCCCACATGGCATCTTCATGGTCCCAAGTAGCATCTTCATGAATGTAGCAGGTCCACTGGACTTTTAGCAGCTCTATAACTCGATTCTAGAGCATTTTAACTTTTATGTCCAATATTTTCATTGGCTGGACCCGAAAGTCTCCCTCTGTATCTACCTGAATCATATGCTAATCAATAACATGGTTAGGATCATGTACATATTTATTTATCAAAGAGACATGAATTAAATTATGCACATTCATGGAAGCAGACAATGCAAGAATGTATGCAATCGGCCCTATTCTTCCAATATCTCAAATGGACCACAGAATCTGGTTGTTATCTTTGTACAACTACCCAACTTCAAATATATTTTATTGGGCTTCACTTTTAAAAGAACAAGCTCCCCCACGTTAAATTCTCTAGCTGTCATGTTCTTACCTGCATAAATTTTCTGTCTATCTTGAGTTTCCTTTAATTCTCCTTAATTCTAACCATCTGGTCTTCCATATCCTTGAGAAATTCTGGCCCAAGTACCACTCTATCTGCAGGGTTGTCCCAACTCACTAGAGTATTCCATTTCCTACCATACAAAGCTTCAAATGGGCTCATTTTCAATGAAGCTTGATAGCCATTATTATAGGAAAATTCAACCAAGTGGAAGTAATCTTCCCACTTAGATGGATTATCCATCACATACATTCTCAACATGTATTTAATTACTTGGTTTATTATTTTTTTCTTCCCATCTAACTGTGGATGGTATGCTATGCTAAAGTTCAGATTTGTACCAAATCCTTTAAACAATCCCCTCCAGAAATTTCAAGTAAACTTTGTATCTATGTCTAAAATAATTTCCTTAGGTATCCCATGCAATCTATCAATCTCCCTCATGTAAATTTATGCAATATTAGTTGTTGTATGAGTCATTTTTACAGGAACAAGATGAACAACCTTTGTCAATTTATCAACCACTACCATGATTGAATCGTGTTGTTTTGTTGTCCTAGGAAATTTAGTTATAAAATCAATGGTTCCCACTTCCCATTTCTTCTCTGAAATTGGTAATGGTTGTAGCAACCCCGCTGGATGCCTATGCTCAACCTTCACTCTCTGACATTCCATACATATGGAAATGTAATCAATAACATATTTCTTCATTCTCGGCCAAAAGAATTGGTTTCTTATTGCTGCAATTGTTCTCTAGTAACCGAGATGTACGGCATAGAAAATTTTATGCATTTATTTTAATACCAAATTCCTAATTTCTCTGGAACTAGGAACATATATTCTATTTTTATGCATAAGTAATCCATTTTCCTTCATCTCATATTATTTAATTTTCTATTGTACATTTTCTTGTTGTAAGATTTCTTTTACATGTAGGTAATGTTGATCTATAACAACAACATATAAAATTCTACTCTTTAAATCTAATTGATACATACTAATGGTTGTAGCATGCATGAGTTGTACTCTTCTACTAAGTGCATCAAAAAAAATATTTTATTTTCCTTTGATATGCTTGATGTCAAAATCATATTCACTTAAAAATTCCAACCATCTCGTTTTCTTGGTATTCAAAATTGGTTGTTCAAAAAGATATTTCAGACCACTATGGTTTGTTCTTAATTCAAATCTCTTCCCCATGAGATAATTCCTCCACATCTTCAATTCGTGAACAATGGCAGCAAGCTCCAAGTCATCTGTGGCATAGTTCCCCTCATGTTATTTAATCCTTCTAGAATCATAACAAATGACATGTCAATTTTGAGTAAGGACTCCACTAAGGACTCCACCAATTCCTTCCTTGCATGCATATGTACATACCACAAAAATTTCATTTGGGTCAACAATCTTTAAAATAAGAGCACTGGTAAGTAATTATTTCAACAAATTTAAGTTCTCTTTACACTCAGTTGTCCATTCAAATTTAATTCCCTTATTTTGCAAAGAAGTGATGGGATGAGAAATCTTAGAGAACCCTACTATAAATATTTTGTAGTAACCAACTAATCCCATAAAAGATCTGACTTTTGAAACATTCCTGGGTGCTATCCATTCTCTAATGGCTTCAATATTCTCTGGATATACTTCTACACCTTGTTTTGAAACAATGTGTCCCAAGTAATGGATTTGTTCTTGGTCAAAGGAACACTTACAAAGCTTGGCATACAACTGATGTTTCCTCTACACATGCATTACCAATATTAGGTGATTTTCATGCTCTTCCTATGACTTAGAATAGATAAGTATGTCATTCAGGAATACTATGACAAACTTATCGAAATAACTTATGAATATGCCATTCATTAAGCACATAAAGACAACTAGTGCATTGTGTTATCACTCAAAAGTGCACCATCAAAATTTTTAATTTTTGTCCGTATTTTTGTTTATTATGATGTTACTAGTTAAATTTGCATATGCCAAACCTTCATATTTCTTGCCTCTTACCTTGTTGTTGCTGACGAGTATCCTCAGGTTTCCTCTTACCTTGTTGTTGCTGACGAGTCTCCTAAGTTTTCCATTGATTCTTGAGTTAATTTTAAATACATCTTGGAGTATAATTCAGTTATGATCGTTACATGCTTATCATAAAGGTAGGTTCAAGGTTGAGCTCTTTTACTTTCATTTGAAATATTAAAATTTATTTTTCTTTAACCTCCTGAGCCTAGGATTTTATTACCTCTCTTAGAAAAAAAAATGGTTTTGTTTTTTGCCGCAGCACCCCCTGCCTCAGCAGGCTCTGCGTGACCTCCCAGTCTTAGGATCGTTCTTAATCACCCTTTGATTCTGATTGAATCTTTGATTCCCTGCAGGAATCTCCAACACAGAAGTGTTTAGCCACAGGTCCTTCTTTGGAGCTACGCCTGTGTGAGAAAGCACTAAGCGCCAACTCTTACCTATACGACCTACTGATATGACCACAACCTTCACCCGAAAAGTACTTTGGGTTTCGCAACTTCGTGATCCCTGATGTGAGTTCCTTTGATTGTTCAATCCTCGAAATCCCTAAAGGCTGACGAGTCCTTTGACTCCTTCCTTGAATTTTCCTAATGTTACCTCTATCTAAAACTTGGGGCCCAATCTTTCAGCACCTGGGATTTCGCATATTGGTTAGATACTATGCAACAAATCCCTCCTCCCAATAATCGAAACCACGATAGATCCCGTCGCAAATCAACGGTTCTCAAATCCCACGATCTGATGTCCCTGATTCGATCGGGACTTCATGAATCAAGATTTTTAAACTCTCGACTCCAAGTCACGGCCTTCTTTACTTCCTGAATTCCGAAACAGCGAAATTCAACCACGAGATCAACGACCCTCGTTGATCTAAATCCAACGGTCTCTATTCCTCCCAGGCTTGTGAGTGTTGAGAAACACTTGGCCTTGATCTTCTCATTGGTCGAATGGTTCCAATGGTCCTCAAAAAATCAGTACTTCTCCTCGAAGTGTTTCGATCGTCCTCTTAGACTTCTGAAAGAATCCTCCGCCAAACACTCCAGCATCAAACATTTTGAGATTTTCTGTCTGTTGGGTGACTTAGACACTCACCTTCCCTTGAATTCTTCAGGTTTCTTTCCTTCCTGAGATTTCACTTGCAAACTCAAGGATTTTCTAAGGGATTCTTGCACGCACTCCTTGCGGCATTCACAAATAACATATGGTTATTTGACCCTTCGACTTCGTGCACTTCTTTGCAACAATAGTCCTTCAAACCTCCTATTTAATTGATAAATCCTAAGCCTTCCACTCACCTATGCACACCTTGCACGACTCAGTGCTACACCTACACTTCTGCTGAAGTAAGAACCACAATATCCCTTCCGATCTTTCTGAGATAAAACTCATAACTTCGTCAACGCACGCCTTGTGGACATTCACTGCACTCTTTGCAGGAATTCTCAGGACGAGAAACAATTGAAACTCATACTTCTCTCCTCACAGACTTCATACATTCAACATGAAATCACAAGCATACACATCACATTGAAATAAATGCATAACAGAGAAACAAAACAATTGTAAACATACCATTCAATAGATGTAGACAGTAAGCATAATAACACCGAGAACATGAGTCAAAGATTTATTATATTAACTCAAGTATTCGTGTACATGGGTTGTTCTCTGTGTTCTTTCTCTCTATAGTTCTACAGCTTACAGAATGATACAATGATACATTATGAGGGTGTCTTTTATGAGTTTTCCCTCCCACATTTACAAGGTATCTAATCAGAATTAAAAGCTACAACTACTTTACATTATTATAATTAAATGCCTCCACATCCAACAGATGACAACAATGCTCCAGATATTTTTTACAACTCAAAAAATTTAAGGGAAATTATGTCCCCCAGCTATTACATTAAAGTTTCTTCATTCAAATTCAAAACATCCTCAAAATATGTGCTGGTGCAATTCCAGTTGTCTTCTACCTTTGCACTTTCTTTGTTGGTTGCTTATGATGATCGTGCATCATAATCCCTTGGTTGAAAAATTCATGAACTCATGTTCATGACTTCCTACACTGTCTGTCCATGTCTTTGGATATTTGCTTATCTCTCCCAATTGGCATATTCAATCGGTTGTCCTTTCCATTTGACCAAATATTCAAAGTATGTTTTCCTTCGGGTCTTCTTTTTGACTCTCTGATCAATTATATTTTCCATCTACGGATTTTCAACTACAGGCAATTGTTTAACCCACTGAACTTCCTTATGATCCTTTGATCTCTCTGATTCATCTGCTCGGTAAGAATACAGATCTTCTATGTTGAATATGGGCGATATTCCTACCTCATCTGGTAATTCAATCTCATAAATTTTTCCTTTAAACTACTTTCTTATGATATTACACTGCCCAATTTTCTTCATCTTCAACTTATTGTACGTTCCCCTTTGGAACCTTTATTTTCTGAGATGCGCTAAAACCAGATCACCTACTTCAAACTGAAGTTCTCTTCTATGTTGATCTTTTCTATGCTTATATTCCTCGTTGGAATTTTGCAATCTCTCCTTAATTTTGCTGTGGAGTTCTTGCATTTCCGCTGCAAAACCCTTTGCACTAGCACTTCTGAACTTGCTCTAATATAAGTCTCTCAACTCAAATACTCCTCTTGGTTTCATTTTATACATGATCTAGAATGGGCTTTGTCCTGTGCTCCAGTTTGGTGAATCATTATATGCAAATTCTGCTTGTGGCAGAATATGATCCCACTGACTATGATGTTCATCCACCAAACTCCTTAATAAATCTTCTAAGCTTTGGTTTACTACCTCAGTCTGTCCATCCGTATGAGGGTGATATGCTGAGCTAAAAGACAATTTAGTCCCCATATTCTTCCATAACGTTCTCCAGAAATGACCAACAAATTTGGTATCTCTATCCGATGTTGAAATATAACAAGGGATTTCCTCATTCATGTTTTTTTTGTATTTTGTCATGGGGAGGACATAAAGTCATAATTCCTAGACATGTTTTATTTGTAAAGTGACTTTTTAAATAAAGTGTTTTTATAAAGTGAATGTACTTTATAACTTAAAGTGTTTTAAAGTTGTGGGACCCAAAAAGTATTTAATGAGTATTTATTACTTATTTTGTAATTAATGAGGAGCATTAAATATGAGCCCTCAGATTAGACTTATGATAGCCATTAGATTGAGATGGTTATGTAAGTTAGGGTTTCTTGGGAAAAGAGAAAAGTACATATACATGCTTAGGGATGTGAGAAAGACACACCGGAGAAGATGAGAGGAGAAGTTGAGAGATTGCTTGAGAGAGGAAAGTGAACATCAAGAAGGGCATGATTCCCAAGAGAGATAGGGCATAAATCCCAAGGAGGCTTTTTCTATTTTTATTTGCAGCAGTGTTATTTGTTGGGACGGGTCGTACTGTATGAATCCGTACAGGTCGTACAACAACATTCTTGAGGCATGCAAATCGAGGCAAGCTTAGGCATGGTTTTTGAGGCATCCTTGAAGAATTTTCTAAAGGAGGACAGTCATACAGAACAGAAGGTACAACAGCCTGTTGTGGCATGAATTTCAAGGTGCCAAATTTCAGAAAATCCGTACAGTTGTACGGACAGTGGCACTGTTTTCAAGACAAATTTGTGGGGAACAGTTTTGTGCTGTAAGAGGTATTTCTCTTGCCTGGAAAAGTGTTGTTGATGTTGTTCTGAACTTTCCTAAAGAAAAATAATAAGATTTCTCTCTCTCGTTGGGTTTCCCCACATTGGGGTTTTCCCTGGCAGTTGCCTAAATTTCTGTGAGTTATGGGTTGTTGTCCATTGTGCATTTTCGCTGCATATTTTTCTTAGCAATGTGTATTTCTGCTTATAGAAATTTATGAATGTGGGTATGCATTTCTGAAATTTAAGAAGACAGTTATCTCTAGGTTGCTAAGTGTTTGACGAAATGTGTGAATGAAATATTTCTGATTTTTTTCATTAAAGAAACATCAACATGATATCAGAGCTTTGTCTCTGACAATGGGTAGTGTGATATTTGGGCATAAGGGTGTGATTGTTTTCCTTGAGTTGTGAAAGGGAATATGGCTACAAGCATTAGATATGAGGATCAGTTGGATGACATTTCCAACTACTTGCGGTGGAAGGTTTGTTTGTCAGCCATTCTCAAAGATAACAAGATCTATAACTATGTCAGCTCTATTGTAGCAGCTCCTGCAATAGATCCTGTTGCTTTGGACTTGCATGAGGTCAAGGAAGCTAAAGCTTAGAGAATTATTCTGGATGGGGTGAAGGATCACTTTATCCCACACTTGGTTGAGAAAAAGACTGCCAAGGAAATGTGGGATGCACTTAAAAACTTATTCAAGGCAAAGAACGAGAACTAGAAGATGGCCTTGAAGGCTAAGTTGCATGATACCAAGATGGGTAAGGAGGAGAGTGTCTCTTCTTATCTTACCCAGGTGGCTCAAGTTAAAGATGAGTTGGTAGATGTTGGAGAGCTCATTTCAGATTCTGAGTTGGTGAGGATAGCCTTAAATGTCTTCACCAAAGATTGGGAAGTCTTCGTGAAGTGCGTGGTGGGTCATGAGCATCTACTAGATTGGAGAAGACTGTGGGATGATTTCACTCAGGAGGAGATTTGGGAAAGATCTCAGAGCAGTGATCAGAAGACAAATATAATTGATGAGAATGTTTCTCTTGTGGCAAAGAGAAAGAAGAAAGGAAGTTCTGCAAGGGACTTGAGTAAAGTCAGATGATTTTTTTGTAACAAGTTGGGGCACCTTGCCTCTTAATGTCCTGAGAGGAAGAAGAAGAAGAAGGAGTCAGAGGAGCCTGAGACAGTTGTTATAGCAGCCATAGAGGACTTTGCTTCAAAGTTCGATAGGGAATTTTCTTTGGTTACCCTAGTTTCCAGTGTCGACAGCGGAGGATTCAGAGGTGATGTCAGATGGGTTGTGGATAGTAGAGCCTCTAACCACATGACGGGAATCTGGTGAGTATTCCCAGACTTCATAGAGATTGGTCCTGGTCGACAGGTGGTAAATGAAGGTGGTATGGCGAGAGATGTATGTGGAGTTGGGAATGTTAGATTCCAACTCGACTTTGGGGGACTCTTGGAGATTGATGGAGTTCTCTTTGTTCCATGGTTAAGTGTTAACTTACTCTCCAGTCTCAGCCTTGCAGGATGTAGGATATTGCGTATTGTTCAAGAGGAACCATGTCTTTATCTACAGAGAGGGAGTTGATCTGGTATAGTTGCAGTTGATCGGTAACCGGGTGGATAGGTTGTATATGTTGAGAGGACAACATATGATGTGTGATTTAACGTCAGATGAGGAGTGTGAGGAGGCTTCTGAGACTGCAGTGGTGCCAGGGTATCAGTCTTTCATTCTGAGAGAAGAGAGAGAGTCTCTTTTGAGCACTGGTAGAAGGCTTATCCAGGTTGATCGAACCGATGCTCAAGATGAAGTGAGCTCAGGGTTCCGAGAGGTTGCCAGGAGAAGATCTTCTAGTTTGAGTTTTTTGCAGGTGTTGCAGAGGGCTCCAAGTTCATAGGGAGCTTCTATAGAGCATAGTATGATGGGACCAGA
>SNQJ01S0024443.1:88850-125860 GCA_010110895.2 Picea sitchensis | reverse complement strand
GAAAAGAGAAAAGTACATATACATGCTTAGGGATGTGAGAAAGACACACCAGAGAAGACGAGAGGAGAAGTTGAGAGATTGCTTGAGAGAGGAAAGTGAACATCAAGAAGGGCACGATTCCCAAGAGAGCTAGGGTGCAAATCGCAAGGAGGATTTTTCTGTTTTGATTTGTAGCACTATTATTTGCTAGGACAGGCTGTACTGTATGGATCTATACAGGCTGCACAACAACATTCTAGAGGCACGAAAATCAAGGCAAGCTTGGGCACAGTTTTCGAGGCATCCTTGAAGAATTTTTTGAAGGAGGACAGTAGTACAAAAGAGAAGGTACAACAGCCTGTTGTGGCATGAATTTCAAGGTGCCAAATTTCATCAAATTCGTACAACTGTACGGACTATGGCATGGTTTTCAAGACAGATTTGTGGGGGATAGTTTTGTGCTATAAGAGGTATTTCTCTTAGCTGGAAAAGTGTTATTGATGTTTTTTTGAACTTTCCTGAAGCAAAATAATAAGATTTCTCTCTCTCATTGGGTTTCCCCACATTGGGGTTTTCCCTGGCAATTGCCTAAATTTCTGTGAGTTATGGGTTGTTGTCCATTGTGCATTTCCGGTGCATATTTTTCTTAACAATGTGTATTTCTACTTATAGAAATTTCTGAATGTGGGTATGCATTTCTGAAATTTAAGAAGACAATTATCTCTAGGTTGAAGTGTTTGACGAAATGTGTGAATGAAATATTTCTGATTTTGTCATTAAAAAAAATCAACGTCCGGTACAATACTCTAGGGTAAGTCGTGAAGTCTAACAACTTCTTTGAAAAACAAATTGGCAACATTTGTTGCGTCACTAGTTTTCTAACATGGAATGAAATGTGTCATTTTGGAAAATCTATCGACTAACACAAAGATCGAGTCACAACCTTTTTGCGTGCTTGGCAATCCTAACACAAAATCCATGCTTACTGCATCCCATAGCCTCTCTGGTACTGGAAATGGTTGATACAACTCTGTATTTTGTCTTTTTCCTTTTGCATGCTGGCAATTTCTGCACTTGTTCATGAATTTCTTGACATCTGTCCTCATCCCTGGCCAATAGTATAAATTGTTAAACTGTGCAAACATTTTTTCATGGCTGAAATGTCGAGCCAATCCCCCACTATGTTTTTCTTTTTCGAATATTCTCTCTCATAGAACTCTTCGGAATACATAACTGATTTCCCTTGAATAATAGTCCATTCTTAATCAAATATTCAATCCATTGGATTCTGTCTCTGAGAACTGGGTTCTCACATGCTTCATAAGCCTCTTTAAAATCTGCATCATCTCTGTACAAGTCCTTAAGATTGTCAAAACCTAAGGTCTTAACACGAAACTCCTGTAGATCAAACATTTCCTGCTCAAAGCATCAACAACTTTGTTAGCAGTTCTAGAAATATGCTTTATAACAAAAGTAAAATTCTGCATATATTCAACCCATTTTGCATGTTTCTGGTTCAGTTTTTCCTATCGAGTTATGAATTGTAAAGCATGGTTATCACTATACAAGACAAACTCTTTCAGAACCAAGTAATTTCTCCACTTCTTCAATGCTTGTATGACTGCATAGAACTCTTTATCATACGTGGAATATTTCGTATTGGTCTCGTTTAGCTTCTCACTAAAGTATGCAATTGGCTTGTTGTCTTGACTTAAGACCGCTCCAATCGCAAAACCACTTGTGTCGCACCTTACTTGAAACGTTTTATTGAAATATGGCAAAATTAGAACTGGATGTTCAGTTATCTTATCTTTCAACAACTTGAAACTTTTCTCTGCTTATTTTGTCCAATGAAAAGATTTATGTCTTTTCTTCATTGTGTACATCATTGGTGCACATATCCCACTGAAATTTCTGATGAACTTCCTATAGAAACTAGTCAATCCATGGAAGCTCTGAACTTAAAAGATACTCTTTGGTGATGGCCAATCCCTGATTGCTTTTACCTTCTCAGGATACATCTTCAACTCATTCGTAGAGATCACGATGCCTAAGTAAATGAGTTCCATCTTCATAAAAAATGACTTCTTCAGATTTATCAACAACTTCTCTTGTTGTAACCTCCTCATCATTAAAGCTAAGTTCTTCATATGTTCTCCTTCAGTCTTACTGAATATTAGTATATCATCGAGATACACAATCAAAAACTTTCCACTGAAATCTTTCAAGACTTCATTCATCAACCTCATGAAAGTACTTGGGGCATTCGTCAAACGAAACGGCATGACAAGCCATTCATACAGTACTTCATTTGTTTTGAATGGTGTCTTCCATTCATCACCTTCCCTCATTCTAATCTAGTGATATCTGCTTTTCAGATCAATTTTTGAAAAAACATTTGCTCCACTCAAGCAATCCATCAAGTCATGAATCCTCGGTAAAGGAAATCTATACCTAATGGTGATTTTGTTTATATCACTTGAGTCAGTACACATTCTCCATCCACCATCCTTTTTTGGACTTAACACTGTAGGTACAATGCATGGACTCAAAATTTCTCTGACCAACCCTTTATCCATCAAATCTTGAACTTGCTTCTTGACCTCTTCATTCTCCTGCGGCATCAATCTATATGCTTCTTTGTTTGGTAAACTTTCTCTAGGTATAAGATTAATATGATGGCTTATACTTCTAATAGGTGGAAATGAGAAAGGTAAATCATTCACTACGATATCAGCGAAATTCTCTAGCAGTTCCTGAATTTCCTCCGATAGATCATCTATCCTGGTACTTGTCAAAATGACTCTGGGTTTTCTCACCACAAAAAACTGCATGTATTCTTCTTTCTTGACTTCATCAAGAATTTCCTTCCCACTCTTGAGAAGTATAGTATTTCTCACCTCTTTTTTTACCTCCTTGTCCTTAATTGGCAGCAACATATGCGTCCTACCATTCTTCTCCAAGGTGTATGTGTTCCTTCTCCCATCATGAACAACATTTATGTCATATTTCCATGGTCTCCCCAATAAAATATGACAGACATCCATGGGAATAACATCACATAAAATTCCATCCTTGTATCCCCCTATTTTAAATTCAACTAAATATTGTTTAGTAACTGTTACCTGATGTCCTCTTTGCAACCATGAGACTCTGTATGGGCTCGGATGTGCAACTGTCTCCAATTCCAGATTTTCCACCATTTTTGTGGTGAGTAGATTATTTGTTCTTCCATACCATGTCCTTGGTCTTGCAAGAAGTTCTAAACAAAATGTTTCTTTGGACTGGATTTTCTATCTCCTTCTCTAATTTCAAGAGAATTTTCCGCATCATTAAGGATCTTCCACCTTCTGCATATTTTGCCTCAACATTTCACCTCTGCTCTTTTGAAATGTGAGCTTCACCTCCATCACTTTTCCTATCAGGACATTCAGAAGACTTTTGTCCGATCTTTCCACAGACAAAAATTTTTATCTCACCTCCTCTGCCTCTTCCTCTTCCTCTTGCTTGTGGAAAAGTATTATTGTCGGCATACTGTCTCCCCTATGAACTTCCTCCTCTTTCAGGGTGAGTATGAGTTTTTTCTTCTTCTTCCTTGGGCTTCTGAGTTTTGTCCTGGGAAACTGCCTTACCTCTACTCAGACTTCTACCTCGACCTCTTTGAACTTTCTTTCGGGCCAATTTCTCTTTAGCCTTTAGGGCCATTTGATAAGCATATTCCACATTCCTTATTGTCATCATGCTCATCTCATCCTGAATGTCATATCTCAGACCATTCATATATCTAACAACATTTTCATCATCACTTTCTTGATGACCTTCTCTGATCTTGAGCTTGTAAAATTCCTCAGTTTATTCTTTCACTGTCATCCCTTTCTGTCTCAAGTTCTGCATTCTTCGAAACAGATTAATTTGGTAGTCCCTGGGTATAAATTTGGCTTTCATTTTTGCAACGATTCTATCCCAGCTTTTGATTATTTGCTTGCCTTTACAATGCCTGTCATCCTATAGTTCATCCCACCACAGTGTTGCATGCTCTTTAAGTCTAGTGATGACATGTTTAACTTTCTTATCTTCCTCAACATCCTCATAGTCGAAGTACTCACTAGTGCATTTGGCTCAAATTCCGACAGCGCGTTCGATGCAATTGCCACTTTATATTGTCGGGAGAACAATAAACAGTGGACCCCCTCAAACGTCGTTTCACATGACATCACTTTTTCGATGACATAGATTTCATCTTTATTGCGACGTTTCATGCAGACACATGTCATCCAAGATTTGACTGTCCAACCCCCATATAGACGTCGAAAGCCCGATGTCTCGGACGTGGCAAGACTGACATCTTGGACGTGGAAAGAGAGACGTCTTGGTTGTGGCAAGAGAGACGTCTTGGATGTGGAAATACTGACATCTTGGACGTGGCAACAGCGAAGTCTGGGACGTGTCAAGACCGACATATTGGACGTGGAAAGAGAGACGTCGGGGACGTGGCAAGACCGACGTCTGGGATGTGGCAAGACCGACGTCTTAGATGTGGCAAGAGAGACGACTTGGAGGTGGAAAGAGAGATGGCTTGGAGGTGGCAAGACTGACGTCTGGGAGGTGGCAAGAGTGACGTTGAGACGTATCAGCTCCGACGTGGTTGCTATGGGAGAGACACTCCAAGACGTCGCAATAGTGACTGCGTTGTAGGTATTTAAAAAAAAATACAATATCAATATTGAGAGGGATGGTACATTAACCTTTGGAGATTCCATGCGAA
The DNA here is from genome assembly GCA_010110895.2 of Picea sitchensis. Lineage (NCBI taxonomy): Eukaryota > Viridiplantae > Streptophyta > Pinopsida > Pinales > Pinaceae > Picea > Picea sitchensis. Next base: position 121,116 of record SNQJ01S0024443.1, on the reverse strand, counting down.
GGAATCAAATGGATAAGGAGGGGAAATTCCCTGTCATCCTATTTACTACGACCTTTATTTGATGAGCTAAAAGGAATCACTTGTGTTTTTAACTTTATTTCCTTTCAACATGTCTACAGGGAGAAGAACCAAATTGTTGATGGCCTCTCAAAGACAAGGCTTAAGATGGCATTTGGTCAATGGTTCATCCATGCGAAGGAAGAGGGTGAGTTGAATAAGAATCACCAACCTCCCTTTCATGAACAAGGGCATATTTTGCAAACTTCTGGAAGTGACTTATAATCCTGTCTGATTGCTCGTTCAGATACTCATTTAATATGGCTAGTTATTAGGCATTGTCTTACAAAAGAGGAATAAACATAGCCCCGACAGATGTCCCTTGTGTAAAGTGAATGAGGAGAGAACTGTTGATCTCATTATGATTTGTTCCTACTCATCGTAGCTCTGGAAGTAAAGGCCTTAATTGGGATTAAAATGGCTTGAAGGGAAACACTATTGATGAAGGTCTGAAGCTTTGGTGTGAGAATTAAAATGTAAACAAGGTTATTGCCTTTGATTTTGTCTTGGGCTATTTCGCTCACAAGGAATGCATGTATTTTTGAGGAAACATTCATTCCACTAACCCAATGTGCATCCCAGGTTTTGAGTAATCTCAGTAGTTTCAGACAACAAAAGTTGGAAAAACTTGTTTGACAGATAGTTGTAGAGTATGTGGACAAGTCAAAGCCATGGGCTTACTTCAATGGAACCTCCTCTCAAGGGGATCCAACAGAGAGTTTTTGTGTTGGAGTCACATTCTCTAAAGTTTAGAGTAGGCATGGGTCAGGGTACAAATAATTATGCAAAGTTAATGGACTTGAAACTACTTCTCACTATGGCTGGTGAGAAAGGAAACACACCCCTACAAATCTTTGGAGATTCCATGGTTGTAATCAAATGGATGAGGAGGGGAAATTCTTTGTCATCCTATTTATTGCGGCCTTTATTTGATGAGCTAAAAGGAATCACTTGTGTTTTTAACTTTATTTCCTTTCAACGTGTCTATAGGGAGAAGAACCAAATTGTTGATGGCCTCTCAAAGGCATGGCTTCAGATGGAATTTGGTCAATGGTTCATCCAGGCGAAGGAAGAGGGTGAAAGATTGTTTTATCAAAGATCTCTCTTTTGAAGATGATTTTGTTCTTGACTTTGTAAGGTTGATCCTATAGTAATGGACATCATGGGTGAAAGATTTTTTTATCAAATATCTCTCTTTTGAAGATGAAAGAAAGCAGAGAAATGTTGACACTATTATGAAGACATTTTGATGGTTGTATTTTTATTTCATCTTGAAATACAAATATGTTTTTCTTTTTTTTGAGAAGAAAAAAAGGCCCACTTAGGTTGTATAATTATATATATAAATGATTTATGTTAACTTTTGGACTTGAAAGTCCACAATGTGCCCACTCAGGCTGTATATTTATATATAAATGATTTATGCTAACTTTTAGACTTGAAAGTCCACAACATATTGTTGCAAATATGTTGATCCCACAACTCTTGTAACCTAAAGTCACAACGTACACAACTCTACATTGTCGCTCTTCCTCAACCTACAACATTTACCTTGTCTTTAAAGGAACATAATAATCCCTGAACTACAACTACCATTTTTTTTCGCTTTTATAGGGCTTTGAACATTCCTATAAAACTTAATGATAAGACACAGAACATGCACTAATATCCATTACCAATTACAAATTCAAACCTAGATTCTCTCCATATTTCTTGCATATGCCAAAACAGATTTTGCTCCATCAACAATTTATAGAAACAATTTTGATCGTCTTTTATTCCATATTTCAATCTTATTTTTCTCACATATAAAGTGGTATAAATTTTAACAAATTGCCCACTTATCATCTCTTGAAATCGAGTTAATTTCTTCTATGGCAAGATACAGTAAGCAAGCACTTCAACAAAAGAATTAACAAATGATAGACACAAGTTGGAGAGTTCACTAATAGCCACTAGATGGCAGTGAACATAGCCACAAGATATTTTGCATTGAATAACAACAGTGGCATAGAACAATTTTGAATTGTAACTAACATGGATTTGCAAAGTTCACATCAACAACAGTGGCTTCCTGCTAATAAGCTTTGTATGTGCTTTAGTGAAGATCTTCTCCTTATTATCAGAGTATCCATCAAGGATAGGCTGATCTTTGTCAACATTTTGGACAGCTATCTCATCAAAGGAATGAATTTTAGTGACATCTGTTACAAGGAAAAATGCATCTACTGCATTGCTACTAATTTCTTCATCATAAGAGAAGTCAACAAAATTTGCTTTCAACACTGGAAAACTAGGAAAGGAATGATATGATTTTTCCTTGATTTCTTCAACATAAACATCTATTTCAGCCTACAATCTGAGATGGTGAACAAGAATTGGTGACACAGAAAAGACTGCATCATTCACCTAGCGACTCCGATCATGATTCAATCAAATTTGAAGACTCCACTAGAGAATGAGCTCATTTGACAGAGATATGGAAGGACACAGTGGGAAGACCAGATACTTAAGCTTGTGTTTTCTCCAGGAAGTACTTTTCTGTTCAATCAATATCTTCTTGTCCTTTCCTGAGTGTTTCAAAAGAATATTTCTTTACTTGTTGCATTCAAACGAAGACCATGAATCTACATTTGTATATCCTTCTTTAAAAATTGTAGACATATGTTCTTCTTGTACAGATGTATAGCGATATTTTCAAAAAAATAAAATATTGTGATGTTTTATACCGATAGTATTGACTTTGGATAAATCTTGGGATATATCGCAATACTAGTAATATATGTAACATCGATATAAATACAAAATTTAAGCTCTCAATTGTATCATCTCATCATACTGATTCACAGTAATCGATTCTTTGGCTTACGAACACAATATCTTGTGTTTCTCTTGTTCACGTGTTCATCTTCTCTTCTCTTTATGACGTGCTTATGATTCATGTTGACTTAGGGTTTATTGGTGGTTCCATTTGGTCCTCTCTTTCTTGTGATCTCAACATATTTATCTATTTCATCCTTTCATATACATGGCATCAAACTTCAATATTTCTAAGAATAGCTATATCAATAACAAAATTCAAGAATATGCATTTAGAGTATTGAAGGCCTTTATTCCATGATGACCAAAAGGCCACAACACAAAGTAGATTAAAACTTCTACAGAAAAATGAGAACTATGTTTTGCGAAGTGTACAAACCACAAGATATCAGGTACTATAAAATTTTACACCATAAGGTGTTTTCCCCTCATCTCATACACTGCCTTATTTCATCAATTAGAATGTTATAGATCCTTTGAAACTCTATACCATGTTATCTCATGAAGTTACACCAACTGAGCTACTTTACTTTCAAGTTTCAGATCAGATCTGGTTACAACAAAAACAACATATGACTGGTATATTTAATGGTTTCGGGCAGCTATGACTATTTGTTGTAAGCAATAACGAAAAATATAATGAAGTACATAAAATCACAACCAATAAGAATATGAAATGGCTATCATGTTAGAGTGTTTCATACTGATGAATTCACTATTTCTATATTGAAGGTGGAGTAGCAAAGGATTCAAGACAATGCATATAAAATTGACAGACTATTTTTCTCAATTCAATTAGCCATACAAAACCCTATCTCAGAGAGCTCAATCCCTAAGATGCTCTGCTTCTGTTCACATCTAGACTCAGCAAATACAGGAATGCCCATCATGCAGTCTTCCTAGAGTTATCTTAGATCAATCAAAATAATGTCCATTATATTTTGGAGTTCCAAGTTATGAATGCATCATGCCAAATGTTCACTGAAAAAACAGAAACATTCTAAAAAGTGTATTCATCTATCATTCTATGTAATATGCATTCAATATAATAATAAAATATGGGGTATGACCGACTTCTGTTAACTTTGAAACTGTAGTGGGCCTGCTATTATGGTTTAAAAGGGTGCCACCTTATTAATAACGGCCTAAGATTATATTACAATAATAATATTTTGGTTGTTGAGCAGGAAGGTAGGTGGGATGGCAATGGGAAATTGTCCCACAATTGACTATCAACCTCGACAAGCTATATATGCTACATATTGTATCATGTGGGTGTCATTACCATTGCACTTTAGTGTACATTGCACTCATAGTACTGGTGTGATCCCCTTGTGCATGTGGATTATGTAATTAAGAGTTATTAAGTTGGAATGTGCTTATGTTTTAAACAGTGCACCTGTGTATTTCCTTCTATCATTCCTATATTTTTAATGTGATCCTAGCCTACCCAACTCAAGGATTCCCAAATTCTAATTACAAAGTCATGTATATTAATTTAGTGATATAATTGACCTTCAAAACTCTAGCATGTCTAATCTCTTGTTCGAGTGTAAATTTTACCACATATTAGGATATTAAAAAATCTAACACAGCACAGTGTTGTATATAATGGACTAAAAGAATAGCAACATATGCATAGTGAAACTAGTACAACACCTCTCACAAGTTCAGCACTGCAATTCACTTTGTTCAACCTTACTGCAAAAAGATATCAATCAATTTCCTTACAGTGTACACCGTGTCGAAGAGATACACATTAACTTTCAAAGGTCTTTGCTCACCTGTTTATGTTATGTAATCCATGGTATATGTATAATACAAAAAATAAATTGACATAAGGTGGTCACTTTATTAGAGGCAGATATGTGACCAATGTCATATTATAATGTTGAAGTTAGAATTAGAGTTAGGTGGTTAAACCACCATAACCAACTTAGAGAGATATATCATAATATATTGAGGGATGAGTAACTTGAAACAGTGGTATATGTATTCTGGGTAGCCTACCTTGGAATTTTTAGACCCACAAAACATATACCTCTCTCTTGGAATTTTATGCACAGAAACAGGTTAAGAATCTCCTCACTATTCTGTTGCATTTTTCTTCTGCTCCAGATCTTCAGTGTCTACATTTTTCACAAATGTCTCCCTTCTGTAAAAACGACCTTAGCTTCTTCATAACATTGGGTTTTTTTGTTTCCCCCTCTCTGATTCTCACTGTTTCCCTCAATGGCCTCTGACATTAGGTGTGCAAAGGAAGATACACAGGGTTCTTCAAACTGGCTTAGATCTGCTCTCCAAAAAAGGCAACTGCCCTCTTCAAAATTCTGCGGTCTCTGCCTGATGTCTTTTGTGTTTAACAAAAAACTTGTCTATCTTCTGTGTTTCACGATGGATCTAGATCAGATGTCTCCTTCCACACCGCCTTTGACTGGTTAAATATTTGTTCAACAACTTCACAGCTGTCAATTGAAATTTTCCTTCTTTAATTTTAATTTTAATTTTTCCCAACGTTTAACTTAGGAACTTGAAAAATAAATTTGAAACCCCTTGTTAAATTAAATAATATTAATTTACCTTCTTAATTTAACATTTATGTGGATTCCATCCTTTTGAGAGCCTTCATAGCCTTTTTTTTACCGTCTCACAGCCTCATCAACCCTTCATATCTCACATTTTTCAATGCAGAGTTTCATTCCTTGTCTATCAAGGGTTCCCAGGATCAAATGGGATTTCATCTCCTTCCTGGTCTTCAATTCAAGGGTCTCCATGCCTCTATACTTCTTAAACCTCTTCAAAAATCGAAGGCTCCAAGACAAGTATTTGCTCTGATACCATGTAGAATATGGGTGCATACATAACACAACAATATAAACACATAAATATAAACAAAATAATAAATGTCACATATTAATAAAGATAAAGATTTGTAATCAATTGTGAACGAGTCAAAGATTTGTTTTAACTTTTATGTAAGAAAAGGTGGACTTTCTGATTGTTGAAATTTGTAGTTCCTATTTGTCTAAAGTTGAACAAAAGGAGTGAAGGTCATTGCAAAGTCAATACATGCATACAAATTCTCACACTCTTTTATTGTGTATTCTTTATGGAAACACTTTGTTTCTCTAACACTGTAATAGTAATCATCAGAAAACAGATCAAACTTCCAATTATGCAATCAAATGAGCCATAGCTAGAGCCATTAAGTGCATCTACGTAAGTTGTTGACACAGCTATCAACACAAACAATTAACCTGCATGATTCTGATTATTAATGACAAAAGATTTACCTCCATGATTCGGAATATTGATCATCAAAGTACAAGGGTTCAAAAAATGCTATATGAAATTTGAAGAGTCATTGAAACATTACTATACATACAAAAACAAATCCACTGGGAGACCTTTCCTAGTACCCACATACAAGGAACACATCCAAAATATCTAAACCATATCAAGCAATTTGAGGGTTTTTCTAGGAATTCCTAATTGATATACGACAGGCTTGAAAACATTTTTCAGCTAAAAGATGTTTTGGCATAAGCCACTTAATAAATAAATACAACACAAGAGTGATTTTATACTAAAGGAAACTTTATTATTGTTTTTTTTATTGCTCTCGCTACTTGGGATGGATAATCTGTCCCCAAAATCAATCAATCTCAAAAATGAAGACAACACAGCAAAAATCAACATGCTCCTACTTTACTTAAAGTCTGCCCAGATGACAAAATCAAAATACCCCCACATTACATAATGTATCCTCGAATACCCCCTTCCTCTTCGTCTATTGATGTTGTCCAAATTACCATTCCTTTGATGATTTATTGATAACAACAAGCATCTTAAGTGTGTGGAAACAAATGGAGATGGGAAGACACTAATCGTGCATTGATAAATCAATATGCCTAAGTGGCCTAACAGTAGTTAAAACCCATGCTAATCATGATTCTTCCATTTTATCATCCCCATCTGCATGCCCCTACTAGTATGGGATATAAGGATAATTTCACGATCATTTCAACTCAGTTTTTTGACTTTCTAGCCTTGGACTTTCATGTAATCCTTAGTGTTCAGTGTACCCAGTAGACCCATCCCACTGGTGTTTGTGCTCTGTGAACCCTTCCTAAGCTTAGAACTAGCTTCCTCGGTCATTAGATGTAATCATGAGAATACCACCAAAGTAATTTGTAAAACAACCGCCAAACCATATTTGACAACTTGAATAAACAACCCATTTGTAAAAAGAAAGCAGAAAGGGCAAACCACAAAATAAAGGTCAAATACGACAGAATCATTGAGGATGAAGAGCATTTCAGAACAAATGCTAGCAAGCACTCACAACAACAACTAACAATATCTAAAATGATAATCAATGTTGTCCCATTAATCTGAGGGTCAAGTTTACCGAGTTTAGTTCCAGATCAAATTTGAATTATTGAGTGGAAAATCCTTGTATATTTCAAAAGCAACCTAAAATGGACTATGTAATCAAAATTGCGTTGAAGTAATACTAAGCAAGGAATCAGATCTACTGCAGAATATCACAATTCAATCATTTTGATCCCGAAGTTAAATATGCAAAAATACCTCTATTCAAGAATTATATGCATAGTTTGTATAGACAAGACACTCAACTTAGCCTTTAAGGAACCCCTGTTCATCAATAAGATTAGCATATAGAGAAACAATCATAATTAACACCTTTCGCAACCTTGTACAGTCTTCAACAACAGAAATAATGTAGTTATACTTTTTTTAAAAATTGTTGAGAATATACATAGTCAGAGATCAACAGGTTGTATCGAGAAACAAATGTAGCAAGGGTATTGATTAAAAGATGCAGTAAAACTCTTTGTGCTTCAAGTAGCATCTAGAAGCATTTCCTGACTCCCAAAATTGATTAAAAGAATGCACCTGACATGAAAGTCTCCATCAGTACTGATGTATTGGATACATTTTAGTAAAAGCATGAGGCTGAATCATACACTCGACCCACAGGATAAGGTCCCCTTGCTTCATATTCCTAAGTGAAACCAACCAGCAAAACCTTAATCCAATAAAAAGATCAATCAATGCTATGTGCTAAAAAGAGAGAGTAAATGCACTAAAGAAAGTGACCCATAGTCATAACCATAAGAGCACATAAGAGAGAAGTTACCATCAAACAATAACTTGTAAAAGAGAGTGCAATAGAGAAGGTGCCCTTAGGAAGATAACTTATGATAAGAGATCTTAAACCATACATTCAAAGCATTTTAAACCATCTTCTACTAGACCTGCATGGTTGCATGCAGATGAAACAACAATGAAGGTGTGGTCATTTGGATTTATTCCTTCCTTCTGCAAATTGTAAAACAATATGAGAGCATAGTCACCATGTCCATGCATCGCAAATCCTGCAATCATTGCATTCCATGTGATCACATCCTTCCAAGGCATCCTGTCAAACACATGGCATGCTTCATCTATACTTTCACATTTCCCACACATATCTGTAAGGGCATTCCCAACCAAAATATCCAACTGATGTCCACTTCTGAGAATATAATTACGAATCTTCTTACCCAACTGTAATGTTGATACACGGGCACATGCCTGGATCATACTTACAATGATAATTGAATTGGGCTTCATCCCTGCAAGTTGTATTTCCCTAAAAAGCTTCAAGGCTTCATTGCCATACCCAATATCAGCATACCCTGTAATCATCCCACTCCATGTGACCAGGTTCAGAGTGATGTCAGTCATTTTCATTTGATTAAAGTATCCTATGGCCTCCTCAAAATGCCCATTATGTGCATACTTTGCTATCACAAGACACCACATCTCTTTCAGAAATATTTTCAAACACATTGCACGCATCTTCCATACAGACACACTTAGAATGCATTGCAACAAGCGCGTTCCCCACTATATTATCAGATCCAATACTCTCCTAACTTCACAATGGATCTCCTTCCCCTGTTCCATATTATTAGCTAACTCAGCGCACGCTCGGAGCACACTTGCAAAAGTGAATGGGTCAGGCTCCATGCCAACCTTCTCCATTTGATGAAAAATCTCCAAGGCATCGCTACAAAAGCCCTTCTCCACATAACCTCCTATCATAGAATTCCATGACACAACATCCCTCTGAGAAATTTTGTCAAACAATTGGACTGCATCTTCCATACTCTCGCATTTGGTATACAATGCCACAAGCTCATTGCCCACATAAACATCCGATTCAAACCCACTTATCTTTACATGATCACGAATGGCCTTCCCTACAGTGAGTGCAGATAACCTACCACAAGCCTTAAGGACACACGGTAAAGTAAACTTATCTGGTTGTACTCCTAACTGCTCCATCTGTTCATGGAGCTCAATCGCTTCTTCAAATAGTCTGCTTGAGGTATAGGCTCTGATAATTGCATCCCATGAAAACACAATATTCTTGGCATTTTGTTAAACACTTGACGTGCATCCTCCATAATTCGGCACTTTGCATACATGTTGACTAGCTCATCCTCTAGGCTCGTGTTGAGTTCGATTTTGTCTAACAACATGCGGGCGTGTAATCGTTTTCCATCTTAGTATGATTTCGTGTTAGCGCAGAGATGCAGAAGAGAAATGCAGGTGTCCATATCAAGTCGAAGGCATTATTGGTCCATCTTGTTCAGGGCTTCTTTCAGTTGGCCTTCCTTGCAGAGTGTAATGACATTGTTGTTGTAGTTCGGTTTCAATGATGGACTTCGTTGAAGAGTACTGAAAGTGAATGTCAATGAAGGGCTGTGGAGAAATCTGACAAATAAATAAGTAATGTTGTGGCTGATGAATATCAAGGTGATGGTGAGAATGTATGGAAGTTCTATAGAATTCATATTACAAATTTGACGAGTATGGCATAAACTAGAAGTTCGAACCGTTGACGAAGGATTGGAGGACATTTAATAATGGGCTTATCACACGCTTATGAACCCTACGTCACTCGAAGGTTATGTAGGTTATGTTCATGATATATGTTGGGATTAATATGTTGTTCTAGATCAAATATTATAATCAATATAGTATTGTCTATAAGAGGCGAAGAGCTTTTAAAATTTGTTTAAAAGCGTTAAACATGACATGTCTCAATGTGATTTAATATTGATTTAATATTGTACACATGTAGTTACATATCATTTCATAACCTACAATGTATAGATTTTGCATTTTAGTATTCACATATGTCTACCGAGGTGGGACGTGGTCTACTTTTTTGTTATGTATGATCTATCTAGTGATGACATCAATATCTCTCAATTGTCCTTTTGTGTTGGATCATCTTCTTTGAGTTCTCTTACCTTAACTTAAATAAGTGATATTTTAGCAATGTCAAGTGCTTAGGTAAGTTGTCTAACTGACTTTCTCCTCTTTCTATTGCTCTTTGGTCATCGATTTGACTATTTTATATCCCTTGGGGCACTAACTCAATGTTTGAGTTTTTTATGGGGTTGTAAGCCCCTTATCTAGCCCAAAGTGGGTTAAGATGCTTCATTTCAAGTCCTTGACAACCCAAAATTGTTTTTGGTCACTTAATTGGAGGTTTACATGGGCAAGCCCTCCTTAACCCTTCCTAGTCTTTTGGAGCTAAGAAATGACAAGTTTTCAAGTCATATCACTCTCTATTGGCCTTTGGTCATCGGTTTGACTATTTTAGATCCCTTGGGGCACTGACTCATTGTTTGAGTTTTGTCTGGAGCTATAAGCCCCTTATCTAGCCCAAAGTGGGTTAAGATGCTTCATTTCAAGTCCTTGACATCCCAAAATAGTTTTGGGTCACTTAATTGGGGGTTTACTTGGGAAAGCCCTCCTTAACCCTTCCTAGTCTTTTGGAGCTAAGAAATGACAAGTTTTCAAGTCATATCACTACTAGAATTCGCAACTCATAGAGGAAAGGGCATTTTTTAAGGAAAATCCCTGCAATATAGGCTATCAAACTTGTGGTTTGCAATCAAAACTTGTATTATGGTTGTGCCATACGAGTTGGTCTTTCCAATTTCTAACCTAACATTCACTTATGCCTTTATGTTTCTCCTTTGTATCACTCATTTTCTCTTTGTGAGGTCTCTTGTAATATTATTTCCTCCTCTCACTATCTTGTAGGTACATACTCATATTGTCATCAAACCGTGATCTAGCCTCCTAACTCCTCTTCCATGCCTTTAAGTTGTTAGCGCTAGTTATCTCTAAGCCCTCCACACAGATCTCTTGTTGTTGGTTTGGCTCCAACCTTGAATTCTTTGGTGTTTGGCCTTAGGGCATCTTTATTAGCTTAGTCCCCTCCAACAAATTTAATAATTCACCTGTCACATACCCACTACGACAACCTAGATTTTTCATCTTTTCTTCGAGGGACAGAATCCCCGAATTTCTATGGGGCTTATCGTATACCATCCCTTCCCTTATCCTCCTCCATGTTATCGTTGGCTATGACCACAGGCCTTACCAAAAAGGTGGTTCCAATTTTCGCGTTTCGGGATTTCTGTGTGCGAGCTCTCCCCAGCTCCCTATCCCTTGAAACGTCGAAACCCGAAATAGGGTTAACGAGCTCCTTGGCTCCCCTTTTTCCTACTCCATGCGACCACCTCAGTGAACACACACAAACACCAAATGGCACTACCGAAACTCGACTTTCGAGATTCCTATTGCAAGGAACCCTTGTTCCTTTAATCCCCAAAACCCGAAAGTCCGGTATCATCCGGATCTACGGTCCAGATCGTCGACTTGATCAATGGCCCGGATTAAATCTCGACATTCTACCTTTTGGGATTTTGGCAGAGTCTTCACTCCTATTTCCCCGATCTCTAGAACCCCAGCAGCTTTAGATCTTCACCACGCGTCCTCTACAAATGGACGGTCTAGATTTTATTGGGACACGAAATGTCGATCCCCGAGTTTAGACCCTTGATTAACTGCTAGCGCCTACCTCCTCCTTCTACCACATGACCCTGTCCTGTGACCTAGGGCTCATACACAAAGCACGTCAGGGTTTCATATACCAGGATTTTGCAACTTGAAAAGATGAGGGGTCTTGCCCTCTAGTTTCCCATGTGCCGAAACGCTGATACTTATTCACGCTAAACTGATTCGGTATTTCGTATACTAGGATTTCGCAACTTGTGAAGACGAGGGGTCTTGCCCTTTGGTTTCTTGGGTGCCGAAACACTGCAACTTATTCACTCTAAACCGATTAGGGGTTTCGTATACCGGGATTTCGTGACTTGCGAAGACGAGGGGTCTTTCCCTTTGGTTTCCCGGGTGTCGAAATGCCAAAACATATTCACGTTAAACTGATTCGGGGTTTGGTATACCAGGATTTCATGACTTGCGAAGATGAGGGGTCTTGCCCTTTGGTTTCTTGGGTGCCGAAATGTCGAAACTTAATCACGCTAAACCGATTCGGGGTTTCGTATACCGAGATTTTGTGACTTTCAAAAATGAGGGGTCTTGCCCTTTGGTTTCCTGAGTGCCGAAACCCCGAAACCTATTCTGACTAAACCGATGGTCCAGATCACTCATGGATCAACAACCACGATCACGTCACGATTTCAAGAATCGTGAGTTCGTGCAGTCCTACCCTTTGACCACTTGTTGACGGGCAAAATTGTTCGTCCGTCAACTGAGAGAGTGGAACCGGTATGGGGTTGTCTAATAACCCAATCCATTTGGGATGAACCACCCTGACGGGTTTAGCGGATCCGTTAGCCGATCTAAGGTCCTAAGAAAAAAAAGAAAAAAACTAATCTATAATAACTAATCTAACTAAAAAAATAAATAACACAAACTAAACTAATCTAATGAAAACTAACTATTAAACAAACTAACTAATCTAACTATTCTACATATACAATCTACTAACTAATACTATACTAACTCTTACTAATTAACTATCTAACTATTAAAATAAACAGATCTTATTCACAAAATGTACAATATCTACAATTTACAGGTTTAAATAAAACCTGAAAAACTCATTAATATTCTGTCCTAAAACAGAGAAAGATATTTTTCTTGATTTTATAATTTTATGAACAGAAATAAAATGAAAAACTAACTAAACTAAACAACTAATATACTAATTCTAACTACAATTCTAACTAAACATATATATAACTAAACTACTAATATTATACTAAACAAACTAACGAAAATAAGTCACAAACTGACCTGGAGAAACGCTCCAGATTTGTCCTGTGTGTGATGATTGTCTTAGCTGATCGGAGGGAGGAAACCCACACCGAATTATCCAGGAGCTTCTTGTAAACGATAGTTGTAGTTCTCTTCAAGTTTTATTACAGGACAAACAAGACATAAAAATTACAACAATCGTATAATTTATAAATCTTCACAGTTAGATAAACCTGTATGCAAAGATCTATACATAATAATTCAATTGATAAAGAAGAGAAATCTGTCATTCATTAACTGAATCAAATAATTGTTGTATTTTTTGAAGTAATGAAAGAAATCAGACATGGATTACATTAATTAAATCATATCATTCTGCAAAAGACTATGATATCTAAAGTAGTCACTAATCAAGTGCAAATTGATAAGCATAAACATAAAACAAAACATTGATATTATGAAAGCGAAAGTCGTAGCAGAACATAAACTTTTGTCTCAGTTTGTATTAGGAATCCATAGCCTGGTTTTCCCACAAGTGAGGATGATCCTTATTACAAAAAATAATAAGTATTTAAAGAGCTTCCACAGTGTAAAACATCCCTGTGGAAGTTATAAAACTGTTTACATAAAATGTGGGAAGATATCCCAAGTTTAACTAAACTAGGAGCCTAAAACTAAAACACATAAATATCTCTTGAACTGTCCAGCATGTCCCATGCAATTCGAATTTACCTGAAAAGGGTAAAAAATGGACAAGTTAGAAGGATCCTTTATTGATAAAATGATAAAAATCTAATTCTATAGACTAGCTACAGAATCTTGCGATTCTGTAGCTGGTCTAAATATGACACAGAATCAGCATTAAAATCGATTGAAAATATTTTTAAAGAATTAAATCCAATTAACATCCAATAGCTATTTGAAAATGAATCATTGAACTTGAAATTGTTATACCATTCGAAATCAAACAGGATCAAAATCAATCAAATGACTATAGAGATACACGTACTCTGTTTCTTTTGTTACCACGGAATCGAATGAACAGAATCATAATCAACAGTTGTGAAATCATTCGATATCAATTTGAAACTGATATAATCAAAACAAATCGTAGGCAATCGTTATGTTTCCTTACCAACAGGAGATACGATCGAATCCAAACAAGATCGTTTTCAAATCATTATAACTGTATTGTCATAGCAAACAATTCATGCCACGAGTGGATCAACTCAAACTGGTGCGAAAATCAATTCAAATAAAATCATAACAGGATCAATTAATTGGTAACAGAATTCGTAAGAATTATCCGATCGTTTGTTATTGCAAATTGGGGCAAACAAGATCGATTGACCTTGATCAAAATCGTTCCATTCAAACGATTTATAACCAGATTTGATAGAGATAACATAGGTCAACCATATCGTTTTGCCAATTCAAATCAAACAAAGAAACATTTATGATACGAATCCAGCAAGCTAATCTAACAACTGGAGTTTAACATAGTTATTTCAAATCAAAACCATTCCATGATTCGAGCGTGAATATCATTTGCACATGCTTAAATGAGAGCATCGTTTCCGTAAAAATAGAGTCGTTCTTCCCAAATTGAAAACGATCAGAGTTGCATTCCAGCTTTGAAAAATATATGACTCAGTAAATTAAAATATCGTAACAACCAAACTCACGAAATCATTCGATAATCACAGCATACAAACTAAATCAAATCAAAATGTGATTGTATTCTAAATCTAGCATGAAAACTTCTTGTTCTGAGTAGATACCAAACAAATCCAATTAAAAACAAACCATGAATTTTGTTAACTCCAACAAATCAAATCCAATCGAAAACCAATCAAATCCGATAGTAATCTATCAGTGACTAAACTGGGAATGATCAAATCATGTATCCAAAATGACATTTCATTTATTTTTAGCAAAGTGAAACGTATACAGGATGAACACATTATGACAGAGCGATTTCGAAATATAAACAGAGCTATTCGAAGATCAAATTCCAATCACTATATTAATCCTGGTCATTCACAAAACTAAAATGATATCAAAATCCATACCTGTATGACGAACAAAAGGCTTGATCACGATAATTTGGAGTTGATAACGGCTCTGGCCGATTCAACATTCTTGAAAACGATGGAGCCAGTTGTCTTCTGCTTGCTATCGGTTGCTTGGAGTTTGTCTCTTTGGCTGGTCAACACTGCAACTTGACTTTCCAGTGATTGGATTTTCGATTGGAGTATGGGAACGTCGATGTAGTATCGTTCCAACCACAAATCACATTGGTTACAGGGCGACTGTGTAGGCTTCGAAAGTACAGGTGAGGGTTTTATTACATTGCCAAGGGTTTCGTTAGGCAATTTGATACCAGGGTAGCTAGGATTATCTTTTAGGCAAGGGGGAAGATTCGTCACGAAATCATATGGTGGCTCGGGGCATAAACCCTGTGAGTAAGGGTACTCACTGGCTAGGAAACGTTCTATGTCAGAGTCTGAATCCTCACTAAGGATTATGGGCTTCTGCTCAACAAAGGGTTTAGGTTTGGTCCTAGCCATTCTTGAAAGAAGCCGAGCGTTCTTTTTACCCTTGGCATTAGCAGTAGGGTTTGCCTTAGCCTTTTTCCTCACAGGCCTCTTTATAGCCTCGACCCTCTCAGTTATAGCGTCTGGTAAGTCAATATCAGGGTCGACCGAAGGCTTAGGAGACGGCAGTAGGATATGGAAGGGCATGGGTGGCTTGACCTTGGTTTCATTCACCACAGGCTTGTCAACCTGGACAGGGTCTGTATCATCAAAACTGTTTCGAGCGATGAAAGGTCTCCAGCTATCACTGTGTAAACTCAAGTGATAAAGAATGGTAAGTTTAATAAGTCCATGGTGGAATAGGATACTTTTAGCCTTCTCCTTTTTAAACCTTTTCGACATTTTATATAGGCTACGCTGAAAGTAAAAGGGCATATTCAACGAGTATCCCATAAAATTCATTAACAAACACAGGTGGTAGAGAAAGACGAGTCCATATCGACCTTCACAGGTCACGAATTGCTTGACTATGATCAAAAGGTCATTCCATCGTGGTTTAAGCAAGGATATGGGAATACCTCTGTCACAAGATGTGACTTTGCGCGAGAGGAACAGTAGTGGCCATGACACCTCCTCGACCTTAGAATTTTTGAACCAATGTTGGCCCGAGGATGGTAACCCTGTAGCAAAACTAATAAATCCATCATCAATTTCCAACTGGATGTCACCCACCTTGGCTCTACAGCCATCGAAAGTCAGAGCGAAGTGATGTGCCACAAATAAGTTAAAACCCTCAAACCTTTGGACGAAAGTGAGCCAACTATTATCCTCCAGGTCTCTCTGGGCATTGTCAAATAATAGCAAGGCTTGGTTTCCATTTGGCTCGATTCGCACAACTAGTGCCATGGACCCGAGCACATGGTAAGTTCAGGGTTTGGATCATAGCGCACACAGGAGCAGAGTGCACGAAGGGTTACCTGAGCTAACAGAGGTAAACGGGGATAAGGGATAGGCATAAATGGTAGCGTGCAAAGGTGGTGGAGCTTATCTCTGCCATGCATAATAGTTATTGCCAAAGTACAACCGCCAGCTTATAGTTGTTCTACCCATTATAGTTCAACAATCATGTCACTTGGCCAACTAATGAAACCAATGTTAAATGTATAAACCAACGCGTGCAATCAATGTTATGCCATAGTTTTAAACCATCAACATACAATTTGAAACCAATACCAAATGTTTAACCATGCACCAATGTATTGTAACAGCTCATATCAAGAGTTTAACCAACGTGCCAATGGGTCTTCATATAATCATCATGCCAATAGTTATGAAAACACGAACACAATCATTATATTTAATATATATATATAAAGTATTTAACCATAACCCCTATGTATTTTCATGAAACCAATGGTCAAGTAGGTCAAATAAAAATGCCAATGCATTACAAACTCAATGAAACCAAGTCACACAATCAATCCAAGAATGTCCAATAAGTACAGTTCAAAAGTTTTTGCCAGCTACATAATGATAAGTGAAATGTAAGAGCAATGGGCATATCATCAAGAAGGACAACAAACAATGATTTTAATGTGACTTCGAAAGACTAAGTTTTCACTCTTACAGTCGTGAAAACAAAACGAAGGTAGATGTGCGAGTGGTGCAAAAAATAAAAGTGTCGTTATTTGGAAATTGCGACGAAAAATTGATGTTTGCAAAACATTGGTGTATGCAGCTTATAAGACAATGGAAAAATGTGAATTGGTTGCCAACAATGGTAACACACTGGTAGAAGTATTTATCTCTGCCAAAAGGAACAAATTCAGATTAGGACAACAAAGATAATTCCAACTCAAAAATAACAACCAGAAAATTGTACAAACATCAACATTAACCAACTATTCCAGAAGTGTTTTAAAAGATGAAAACTGATAACAGTCTTGAGACCAGCGAATCATGATATTAAAGATAAAATCTCCAATATTGTTGGCATAGCCACTGCTGCCAGCAGGCGTCCATAGCCTCGACAGGGTTTCCATTTAACCCACTCTGACATCTGTATCCTGCCAAGAAGTTCTGGATCAGAATAAAGGACATTAAGAGGATTCTTATTTGCAAATTTTCGTATACTCGACATTGCTTCACTGCCAGCGGGCCTGTTCAGTACCCCGACAAAGTTGTCTTGGCGTCATGCATGCATTTACCCGCTGCCAGCAGACCTGTTCAGCATCCCGTCAGGTTTACAAGCACTTCCCACAACTCTTATTAATAATTTATTTTGTTTTTGTTTCTTCATAGATATATAGTTGAGCGGGGTGACACTGAAAATCATGATATTTTAACATATTTTTTTGAGACCTCATCAGAATTTTTTAGAACTGTCCTTTATTTAGATCCAGAAATGTTTTATTTACAAAAACAACTTCCTAAGACAGGGAGACATCTTCTGAGTCATTCCTTTATGGAATAGGGACAGTGTAAAAAGATAATAGATGACCATGACAAGCTTTTCTCAGAGATCGAAATTAGTCGACTTCTTTCAAACAACAGACTTTTCCAAGACAGATATAAATTTCAGAAATATGCCATTGATGTTTATACAAATTTTCTTAGAAGTTATTTCAGTGAAGGAATTTTCTATTTTCTCTGTCTGAATAGCTCAATATAAAGGTGTGTGTATTTCAAAGAAAACACAAACTGATAAATTCAAAGAAAAATAAAAAACTAAAAGCAAACGAAAAAGCACACAAAAGCAAAATATGTACATAATATACAAAGGTTGTTATCAAGCAAAGTATATTTTCATGGCTTGGCCATTCACCAGATAGGTTTCAAGCTGCCCTTCAAGATTCTGCAATCGAAAAGAACTAGGACCCAACTTTTCAGCAATTAAAAACGGTCCAAGCCATAAGTTTTGAAATTTAGTGTGTTCTCCCTTTCCCTCATGCGGTTTGTCCCACTTCAAGACGAGGTCACCTACTTCAAAATTCCTATCAGAAGTAGATTTAGAATCGAACCAGTTTTTAACCAATAGTTGATGCTGATCTAACTTACGTTTAGCTTGGGCTCTTACCTCTTCTAGCTTCATCAAAGCGTTAATTCGGTTTTCCAAAGAGGAAAAATCTTCTTCTTGGACTTTCTGTGACAACTGAAGTGAAGGAAGAAGAATGTGAGGTGGAAGAATTGCTTCTCTACCATAAACGAGAAAAAAGGGGGAGTTACCTACAGCGGCTTTTGGTGTTACCCTATCATCCCATAACGCGTTTAGCAGTGTATTGTGCCAATTCTTGTGATTTTAAACCACCGTTCTCTTGATGATTTTAATCAAGTTCTTGTTTGTTGATTCTGCCAATCCGCTGCCCTGGGGGTAATAACTAGCAGAATACTTCAGCTTAATTCCTTTTTTCAAAGAGAACTCGCTCATCTCAAGAGAGGAAAAGTAAGAAGCATTATCGAAAACTAAACAGTCAGGGATACCAAAACAAGTGATAATATTCAAATTTAGAAAGGCAATTACCTGACTGGTGTTGACAGTTCTTAACGCAATAGCTTCAGACCATCGGGTAAAGTAATCTGTGGCTGTCACAATAAACTTGTATTGTTGTGAGGAAGGGGGGTTGATTGGACCTATGATATCAAGGCCCCACTGCTGAAAAGGAAAGGTTGGTTTTTGTAACCACCCTGATGCTTTTTGACAGATGATACATTTACGACACAAGGCATGGGCGTCTCTAAAAAGTGTGGGCCAGTAATAACCGGCTCTTAAAACCTTATGAGAAATGGTGTCACCACCAAAATGACCACTAGCTCCTCCTGCATGCAACTCTAGCAGGACTTTTTCTGCTTCGTCTTTTTCAAGACAATGCATCAGTATGTCGTCAAAATTTTGATGAAACAGAATACCATTAACCAGATGAAAGGAGGCAGAATTTAATCTCAACGCTCTTCTTTTAGTGAGGTCTAGGTGACAGGGGGTTGACCCATGTTCAAGACAGAATTTTATATCGTCATACCAAGGACTGACAGAGTTTTGTGCACAACAAATTAAACTTTGATCGCTTTGTCCTAGGTTTAACGTATCGCTTTCTTCTTGTTGTCCTACTACTGAATCAGCAACTAACTTACATAACCCTTGGCCTCTCACTATCTGAGCTGGGGTGATTTCTAAATCATACTCCTACAAGGAAGTGACCCAGTTGGCTCTTTTTTCTCCTAGTTCCTTCTGCACTAACAGGTTCCTTACGGCTGGGTAGGGGACAATGACTTTCGTCCTTGACTTCAAAAGATAGGACCAGAAGTGCTTAACTGCTTTGAAAATAGCGTAGGCTTGCCAATCTACCGCTGGGTAATTAAGTTCAGGGCCTTTGAAAGTAGATCTCATGAAGGCGATGGGTACTTCGTTGTTTTTAGCATTCTTTTGGGTTAGGACGACGGCATAGGAATGGTCAGAAGCAAAAGTGTAGAGTGTAAAGTCTTGAGAAAAATCAGGGCTCATGAGAGACGGAGCGTCTATTATGGCCTTCTTTATTGCATTAAAAGCTTGGTTTTCTAGGGATCCCCAGTGATATTGGGTGTCTTTCTTAATCAAGTTTTGTAAAGGCCTGACCATTTCAGAGAAACTGGGGATGAATCTTCTCACAAAGTTAATCTAGCCTAGGAAAGATTGCATAGATTTTTTGGACATAGGAGGGGGAAGTTTTGCGATGACCTGATTCCTTTCGAGGTCGATAATAATCCCTTCACTAGACACAATGAATCCTAAGAGTTTACCCTGTTCTACTGCAAAGATGGATTTTTTGGGATTCAAGGAGATGTCGTATTTACGACATCGCAGTAGGATGGCTCGTAAGTGAGCTAGATGATCGTTTTTGTTTTTAGAAAATACAGTCACATTATCTAGGTAAACTACGACGGACTGATTGATTAAGCCTCAGAAAGCAATGTCCATTGCTCTCTGAAAAGTGGCGCCAGCATTAATCAATCCAAAGGGCATTTTACGATAAACATAAGTGCCCCACGGGGTACGAAAGGTAGTTTTAAGTTGGTCTGGTGGAGACATCAGGACTTGGTTGTATATCGAGAAACCATCCAGTAAGGATAGCCTCTCAGAACCAGATAACTATTGAAGGATCTGTTCCATGGGCGGGACAGGATAGTTGTCTTTATTAGACGCTCTATTAAGGTTTCGGAAATCAACGCAGAGTCGAATTTCCCCACTCTTCTTCCGGACTGGGACAAGGTTGGAAACCCATTGAGTGTGTCTAACAGGAAAAATTATCTTAGCATTTAGGAGCTTATTCAATTCTTTTTGAACGGTCGGTTCGAGTTTAGGATGCATTTTTCTCAGTTTTTGTTGAAAGGGTAAGGTTTGGGGCTTCATCAGAATGACATGTTGTATGATGTTAGGGTCAAAAGTTTTAAGGTCATCATACGTCCATGCAAAGACATCTTTAAATTCTTTGAACAATTTAATAAATGAAACTTTTTCTTGTCGAGAACATCCCAATCCTAGATTAATGCACTGAGGATTTTCATTAGTCCCTAAGTTCACCTTTTCATAAGATAATGAGGAACTATTGGTTTTACAGTTGACCGTCTCTTTAAATTTATCTTGGAAATCATAAAACTTCTCTAATCTAATTACAGATTTAGGGATCGAGTTTACCATATCCGACGAAGATTCAGGAGTTCTCGGATCTGGTATTACCGTGAAATCACGCAAATTGTCATCGTGTGTGTGTTCATCTATCACCGTGCCTTGAAAAGTTTCTTCCATGTGCAAAAAGTTAATAATCTGCTGATCGTCGTCAAATACTTTCCAGTTCATGATGTTGTCAGGAACGGATGGCCGAAACAGCATCTCAACAGAGAATGCATCCGGGGATAAGCCTTCTACAGGAAGAAGTTTAGAAGCTACATTAGCTAATAAATCTGCTTCAGAGTTATTCAATCTAGGGATAGAATTTATATTGAAAGCAAAAAATTTATTCATTAAATCCCATACCTCAGACTGTTAGCTTTTGAGATGCGGAGACAAACAGTGGATAGAATATCTTACCTGTCTAACCACTATTTCAAAGTCGCCAAAGACGGTTAAATTTTGAATGTTCATATCCAAAGCCTTCTTGAGACCTTGCAGTAAAGCCTCATATTCTGCAGTATTATTAGTAAATTCAAATTCCAACCTACATGCTATTAATGTTTTGTTACCTGCCAGATCAATAATGATGCAGCCTGCTCCGGCTCCTTCTTTGGACTTTGACCCGTCGAAATATAGAGACCAAATTTGATTTCCATCTGGCACATGGGGTCGTTGCATGGAAGTTGTTGGCTGCATATGTGCTACAATCTCAGACTGTTGTTCTGGATTGGTGATAGGTGAATCCTCGGCCATGAAATTGTCGAAGATGGTGTCTATCCCTTGTACTTCAGGTGAATCAGCAGAAGGTGCATATGGTTCGTTAGGATCATTCAAATCTGTGACTGTGAACTTAAGATAGCGCTCACGATTCACTTTTATCTTGTTAGGCTTTCCATTCTCTGGAAGCCATAGATGAGACCAATCTGTTGCAAAATAACCGTGTATCTTCTCTAACCAGTCCCTGCTTAAAAATAGACCATACACTTCTGGAATATCCACAACAATTATATCAATAATTTGATGAACTTTGGGGTTAGATGATAATCTAATAAGCACATTCTTTAGTTCGCCTATAACTTTGACATTTGTCCGATCAAGTTGTATGATTTTTAAAGTCGAGGGTTCAAATTCAGCATTAATCTTCTGGCAAACAGACCAAGGCATCACACTGGATGACACCCCTGAGTCTACCATACAATTGTGCACGTTTCTATTAAAGATCTTGAAAGTTAATAGGAAAGGAGGTACATTTTTGCGAGTACTAAGAGTAGTAGCTTGTGGCTTTTTACTCGCAGTTTCTAAATCTACTTTATATACATTATTTACATTATTTACATTACTTACATGAAGGCTTCCTTTATCTTGAGGATCGGGATTATTTTTAGTGGAAGTCTTCTGGGGAGCTTTGTTTTGCACAACCTTGTTACCATTAGAATTACCATTTTTTCCATTCTCTGAGATATTCTGTAACATTTTTTGTAGCAGAAATGGAAACTTCAATAACTCATAAATATAAATGTTAGCCCTTAACTTTTTAAGATCTTTAACAACATTATAATCTAAGTTTGGGTTCACATTACTCTGTTTAGTCTCAGCTGATTTAGATTGCTTTGGAGGCGAAGTTGTAGTGTTTTTGGTAGAAGGTTTGTTTGTTGTCTTACTCCTGGTATTATAAGGATGAACTCTCTTGAAGTTAGCTTGAAAGATGCCATCCGATAAGTGTCCAAAAATGTTTGGAGAAGAATCTTCTTCTTGAACTGTCTGTTGTTCAACTACCTCCTCAGGGACCTCAGGAGGCATCAAGTTATCTTGGGCTTCTAGAATTGTTTGAAGGGAACATTGCAAACTTTCTAGATTTAGGCCTTCGGTGGTTGGGTTAGGTCGGTTGGTGGGAAAAGGCTTCTGGAACGGGGGTTTGTTCGGTCGACCTTTTCAAGTCTATAACTTGATTTGATAGTTTTTGGACAACTTTAGTTAAGTTTTCTAAATCAGAGTTTTCAGGTTGTGTTTTACTTTGAGTGGGTCTGGGGAGGATTTTAATCTTCTTTTTTGAAGAAGAACTAGTCTCAATTTCATTTCTAGTAGATTCTTTAAGACTAAGTATGTCTTTTTCAATCTGGATGGCCTCCTCGAAGGCCTCTAACAACGTGGTTTTCTTAGATCATTTAACCCAAATAGCTATACTTTGATGCAAATCTTTGGTGTAATAAGCTATTATAAGACTCTCGGCAGGCATGGAATCCGCAGGGATTCAATTTTTAAGTGTTAAGAATCTTTGATTAAAGTCTTTAACTTTTTCTTTTGGGTTCATTCTTAAGCTAGAAAGGTCCATGACTAGGACTTCCAGAGGTTTACCGTCTCCGAACTTTTCCAAAAAGCATGACTCAAACTTTTCCCAAGACACGATGGTATGGGGTTGCTGGGAAAAATACCATGTGGATGCATTACCCTCGAAAGTATAAGGGAACAACCTACAGACAACGTCTTCATGCTCGACATTGCAGAGTCTTATGGATAACATAAAAATTTTAATGTGATCTTCAGTGATCTATTTTGAGTCAGGGTCAAACTTGGGAAGCCATTTCTCTGGATGCTTAGGTAAAGGGTGTTGAGCTCCAGGTATAGCTATGGCATCTTGATCAAGCCAGGGTCTAGCAGGGTTGTTCTGATTTTCCATTGGGGTAGTGGGTGTGGAAGGCTGAGGAGGGGAATTTCCTTCGTCAGAGGAATCTCCTCCAGAAGAGGAAGGAGATGATGGAGGTGGTGAAGGGGGTATCCTAGATCCTCCTGCAGCAAGATTTAAGATTGGATCTAAAGGATTCACAGTAGGATTAGTGCCTCATAATTGTTCTCTGATATCAGAGAAGTCTAAAGGTTGGCCCCATGGACGGTTTGGTTGCTTCAAACGGGCTAAGGCACTATGTGTTTTTATAAGAGATTGACAGACAATCTCTTATATGTCACCACCTGTAGGATTAGGGGTTGCTAGCTCAACTGTGATTTGTGGATCGTCGGTTGAAGTAGTTGTTGTTTGAAGGGGAATATTATCGTTTGAATGGATTCTAGTCACTATATGTGAGCGATTAGGTGGTGGAGGAGTCTTGTGACCACCTCGTGCCATTAATTAAGTTCAGGCCCTCCTTCTAGCGCCATTTGTTGATGGGCGAAATTGTCCGTCCGTCAACTGAGAGAGTGGAACCGGTCTGGGGTTGTCTAATAACCCAAGCCGTTTGGGATGAACCACCCTGATGGGTTTAGCGGCTCCGTTAGCCGATCTAAGGTCCTAAGAAAACAAAAAAAGAAAACTAATCTACAATAACTAATCTAACTAAAAAAATAAATAACACAAACTAAACTAATCTAATGAAAACTAACTATTAAACAAACTAACTAATCTAACTATTCTACATATAAAATCTACTAACTAATACTATACTAACTCTTACTAATTAACTATCTAACTATTAACATAAATAGATCTTATTCACAAAATGTACAATATCTGCAATTTACAGGTTTAAATAAAACCTGAAAAACTCATTAATATTCTGTCCTAAAACAGAGAAAGATATTTTTGTTGATTTTATAATTTTATGAACAGAAATAAAACGAAAAACTAACTAAACTAAACAACTAATATACTAATTCTAACTACAATTCTAACTAAACATATATATAACTAAACTACTAATATTATACTAAACAAACTAACGAAAATAAGTCACAAACTGACCTGGAGAAACGCTCCAGATTTGTCCTGTGTGTGATGATTGTCTTAGCTGATCGGAGGGAGGAAACCCGCACCTAATTATCCAGGAGATTATCATAAACGATAGTTGTAGTTCTCTTCAAGTTTGATTACAGGACAAACAAGACATAAAAATTACAACAATGTTATAATTTATAAATCTTCACAGTTAGATAAACCTGTATGCAAAGATCTATACATAATAATTCAATTGATGAAGAAGAGAAATATGTCATTCATTAACTGAATCAAATAATTGTTATATTTTTTGAAGTAATGAAAGAAATCAGACATGGATTACATTAATTAAATCATATCATTCTGCAAAAGACTATGATAGCTAAAGTAGTCACTAATCAAGTGCAAATTGATAAGCATAAACATAAAACAAAAGATTGATATTATGAAAGCGAAAGTTGTAGCAGAACATCAACTTATATCTCGGTTTGTATTAGGAATACATAGCTTGTTTCTCCCACAAGTGAGGATGATCCTTATTACAAAAAATAATAAGTATTTAAAGAGCTTCCACAGGGTAAAACATCCCTGTGGAAGTTATAAAACTGTTTACATAAAATCTGGGAAGATATCCCAAGTTTAACTAAACTAGGAGCCTAAAACTAAAACACACAAATATCTCTTGAACTGTCCAGCATGTCCCATGCAATTCGAATTTACCTAAAAAGGGTAAAAAATGGACAAGTTAGAAGGATCCTTTATTAATAAAATGATAAAAATCTAATTCTATAGACTAGCTACAAAATCTTTCGATTCTGTAGGTGGTCTAAATATGACACAGAATCAACATTAAAATCGATTGAAAATCTTTTTAAATAATTAAATCCAATTAAAATCCAATAGCTATCTGAAAACGAATCATTGAATTTGAAATTGTTATACCATTTGAAATCAAACAGGATCAAAATCAATCAAATGACTATAAAGATATGCGTACTCTGTTTCTTTTGTTACCACAGAATCGAGCGAACAGAATCATAATCAGCAGTTGTGAAATCGTTCGATATCAATTTGAAACTGATATAATCAAAACAAATCGTATGCAATCGTTATGCTGCCTTACCAATAGGAGATACGATTGAATCCAAACAAGATCATTTTCAAATCATTATAACTGTATTGTCATAGAAAACGATTCACGCCACGAGTGGATCAACTCAAACTGGTGCGAAAATCAATTCAAATAAAATCATAACAGGATCAATTAATTGGTAACAGAATTCGTAAGAATTATCCGATTGTTTGTTATTGCAAATTGGGGCAAACAAGATCGATTGACCTTGATCAAAATCGTTCCATTCAAACGAATTATAACTGGATTTGATAGAGATAACATAGGTTGACCATATCGTTTTGCAAATTAAAATCAAACAGAGAAACATTTATGATACGAATCCAACAAGCGAATCTAACAACTGGAGTTTAACATAGTTATTGCAAATCAAAATTGTTCCATGATTCGAGCGTGAATATCATTTGCACAGGCTTAAATGAGAGCATTGTTTCCGTAAAAACAGAGTCGTTCTTCCCAAATTGAAAACGATCAGAGTTGCATTCCAGCTTTGAAAAATATATGACTCAGTACATTAAAATATCGTAACAACCAAACTCACGAAATCATTTGATAATCACAACATACAAACTAAATCAAATCAAAACGTGATCGTATTCTAAATCTAGCATGAAAACTTCTTGTTCTGAGTAGATACCAAACAAATCCAATTAAAAACAAACCATGAATTTCGTTAACTCCAACAAATCAAATCCAATAGAAAACCAATCAAATCCAATAGTAATCCATCAGTGACTAAACTGGGAATGA
Source organism: Picea sitchensis (assembly GCA_010110895.2). NCBI lineage: Eukaryota > Viridiplantae > Streptophyta > Pinopsida > Pinales > Pinaceae > Picea > Picea sitchensis. Next base: position 94,312 of record SNQJ01S0024443.1, on the reverse strand, counting down.
TCAAATCATGTATCCAAAATGACATTTCATTTATTTTTAGCAAAGAGAAACGTATACAGGATGAACACATTATGACAGAGCCATTTCGAAATATAAACAGAGCTATTCGAAGATCAAATTCCAATCACTATATTAATCCTGGTCATTCACAAAACTAAAATGATATCAAAATCCATACCTGTATGACGAACAGAAGGCTTGATCACGACAATTTGGAGTTGATAACGGTTGTGGCCAATTCAACATTCTTGAAAACGATGGAGCTAGTTGTCTTCTGCTTGCTATCGGTTGCTTGGAGTTTGTCTCTTTGGCTAGTCAACACTGCAACTTGACTTTGAAGCGATTGGATTTTCGATTGGAGTATGGGAACGTCAATGTAGTATCGTTCCAACCACAAATCACACTGGTTACAGGGCAACTGTGTGGGATTCGAAAGTGTGGGTGAGGGTTTGATTACATTGCCAAGGGTTTCGTTAGGCAGTTTGATACAAGGGTAGCTAGGATTATCTTTTAGGCAAGGGGGAAGATTCATCACGAAATCATACGGTGGCTCGGGGCATAAACCCTGTGAGTAAGGGTACTCACTGGATAGGAAACGTTCTATGTCAGAGTCTGAATCCTCACCAAGGATTATGGGCTTCTACTCAACAACGGGTTTAGGTTTGGTCCTAGCCATTCTTGAAATAAGCCGAGCATTCTTTTTACCGTTGGCATTAGTAGTAGGGTTTGCCTTAGCCTTTTTTCTCACAAGCCTCTTTATAGCCTCGAAATTCTCAGTTATAGCATCTGGTAAGTCAATATCAGGGTCGATCAAAGTCTTAGGAGAGGGAAGTAGGATATGAAAGGGCACGTGTGGCTTGACCTTGGTTTCATTCACCACAGGCTTGTCAACCTGGACAAGGTCTGTATCATCAAAACCGTTTTGAGCGATGAAATCTCTCCAGCTATCACCATGTAAACTCAAGTGATAAACAATGATAATTTTAATAAGTCCATGGTGGAACAGGATACTGTCATCCTTCTCCTTTTTAAACCTTTTTGACATTTTATATAGGCTATGCTGAAAGTAAAAGGGCATATTCAACGGGTATCCCATAAAATTCATTAACAAACGCAGGTGGTAGAGAAAGACGAGTCCATATCGACCTTCACAGGTCACGAATTTCTTGACTATGATCAAAATTTCATGCCATCGTGGTTTAAGTAAGGATATGGGCATACCTCTGTCACAAGATGTGACTTTGCACGAGAGGAACAGTAGTGGCCACGGCACCTCCTCGACCTTAGAATTTTTGAACCAACATTGGCCCGAGGATGGTAACCCTGTAGAAGAACTAATAAATCCCTCATCGATTTCCAACTGGATGTCACCCACCTTGGATCTACAGCCATCGAAAGTCAGAGCGAACTGTTGTGCCAAAAATAAGTTAAAACCCTCAAACCTCTGCATGAAGGTGAGCCAACCGTTATCATCCAGGTCTCTCCGGGCATTGTCAAATAATAGCAAGGCTTGGTTGTCGTTTGGCTCGATTCGTATGACTGGTGCCATGGATCCGAGCACACGGTAAGTCCAGGGTTTGGATCATATAGCACATAGGAGCAAATTGCACAAATGGTTACCCGAGCTAACAGAGGTAAACGGGGATAAGGGATAGGCATAAATGGTAGCATGTGAAGGTGGTGGAGCTTATCTCTGCCATGCATAATAGTTATTACCAAAGTACAATCGTCGGCTTATAGTTTTTCTACCCATTATAGTTAAACAATCATGTCACTTGGCCGACTAATGAAACCAATGTTAAGTGTATAAACCAACGCACGCAATCAACGTTATGCCATAGTTTTAAACCATCAACATACAATTTGAAACCAATACCAAATGTTTAACCATGCGCCAATGTATTGTAACAGCTCATATCAAGAGTTTAACCAACGTGCCAATGGGTCTTCATATAATCATCATGCCAATAGTTATGAAAACATGAACACAAGCATTATATTTAAAAGATATATATAAAGGATTTAACCATAACCCATATGTATTTTCATGAAACCAATGGTCAAGTAGGTCAAATAAAAATGCCAATGCATTACAAACTCAATGAAACCAAGTCACACAATCAATCCAAGAATGTCCAATAAGTACAGTTCAAAAGTTTTTGCCAGCTGCATAATGATAAGTGAAATGTAAGCGCAATGGGAATATCATCAAGAAGGACAACAAACAATGATTTTAATGCGACTTCGAAAGACTAATTTTTCATGCTTACAGTCGTGAAAACAAAACGAAGGTAGATGTGCGAGTGTCGAAAAAAATAAAAGTGTCATTATTTGGAAATTACGACGAAAAATGGATGTTTGCAAAACATTGGTGTAGGCAGCTTATAAGACAGTGGAAAAATGTGAATTGGCTGCCAACACCACTCCAAGTCGTGAGTTAGCAAAATTCTACCCCACTGCCACATGTCCTACACCGATGGGCGGTTCTGAATACTTCGGTACTTTCAGGACGTTTGTTGAGTCCACTCTCCTACCTATGCAAAGGTTAAGATCGACGGTCAATAGAGATCTGACAGATCCTTGGATCTATGGTCCTGGATCCCATTGCTACTTGCGAAGGTTGAAGGGGTCAGGGTGTTAACACCTGCACTCCTCCTCTAGATCCATCGGTCTTGACTAATCTAGGGTATTTCTGAAAGGATTCCTACCATTCGTCTATAGTAATTTGGTCTCCAGACCAACCATCAAGGATTTCCAAAAGTTGGAAGTAAATTTCATGTCACTGTCAGACACAATCTCTTNTATAGTAATTTGGTCTCCAGACCAACCATCAAGGATTTCCAAAAGTTGGAAGTAAATTTCATGTCTCTGTCAGACACAATCTCTTTAGGCATACCATGTACTCTGACTATGTCCTTCATGAATACGTTGGCGATGTCTATTGCCTTGCAGGTCAACTTGATGGGGATAAAATGAACGGACTTGCTCATTTTATCCACCACTACCATGATGGTGTCATTTGTTTGGTCGATGTTGGTAATCCGGTGATGAAGTCCATGGAAATGGTTTCCCATTTCCATTTTGGGATTGGTAGAGGTTGTAATAATCCTATTGGGTGTCGGTGTTTTGCTTTAACCTGTTGGCATTCTATCCATTTGGCTAAGTACTCAACTATGTCTTTCTTCAATCCAAGACAATAGAATTATTTCCTGGTGGCCGTGATCATCTTCTGGTATCCTGGATGACCAGTATATGGTCTTTTATGTAGTTCATCCACTATGAACCTCTTCAAGTCGTCACAATCTGGAATATACATTTTGTTTCTATAAGTTAGCAGGCCTCCATCTATCATCTGGTAGCCTTCATACTTTATCCCTGTGGGTTCTTTCTCCAGGTATGAGGTCACGGTCTGGAAGAATGTGTCTGTTTCTTGTGCATTCTTAACTCTTTCCCTAATGTTGGTCTCGCAGGTGCTCACCGCTGCCAGATGAATTGTTTTCATACTTCTTCTAAGGGCATCGACCACCTTATTTTCCTTTCCCTTGATATGTTTGATTTTGAAATCAAACTCACTAAGAAGGGCCATCCACCTAGCTTGTCTAGCATTGAGTTTTGGTTGGTCAAACAGATGTCGCAATCCATAGTGGTCTATCATGAGTACGAATTTCCTTCCCAGGAGGCAATGCCTCCACATTTTCAAGGCATGCACTATGGAAGCCAGCTCTAGATCATGGGTCACATAGTTGGCTTCATGCTCATTCAATTTTCAGGGTTCATATCAGACTACACTTCCTTCCTGCATAAGGACTCCCCTGAGCCCTTTTTTACAAGCAGTTGTGCACATGAGGAATTCATTTTTGTGATCAGGGATCTTCAGCATGGGTGCTAAAGATACTAATAATAGTAATAGTAATTTGATAATAATAATAAGAAGAAGAACACGAAGAAGAACAAGAAGAACAAGATTCCCCTAACCCGTATGACCTTCGATGCTATCACCTCCTAACACTTTGTGACCATGAATCCACTATCCCCATAACATTGCGATGATGAACACAACAACCCCTTAATACACTATGATCCCCGATGCAATCACACCTAACACATTATGACCCCGAACACACTAATCCTCTTATACACTATGGTTGGAATTAACCCATTTGAGTCCGAACACAATCATGATTTAATATATTGACCCAATCCCATAACCCTAGTAACCCACTAGTCATATTTGACCATCGTTAACTATATTGACCATGGTTGATGCATGACCCCATGAACCTCCTAACNATGATGATGAGTATTTTGGACAATAGATTGAGTAAAATTTGAAGTAGTAAAAATTCATTCATGTTTGGTAAAACATTGGTCGTAGAGCAATGCCATTCAAAATGTCACAATTGCGAAATAAATATTCACAAATGTGGCAAGAATGATGTATATGTCACAAACGTGGCAAGAGAGATGCACTATCCCCATAACATTGTGACCATGAACACAACAACCCCTTAATACACTATGATCCCGATGCAATCACGCCTAACACATTAAAACCCCAAACACACTAATCCTCTAATACACTATGGTTGGCATAACCCATTTGAGTCTGAACACAATCATGATTTAATATATTGACCCAATCCCATGAACCTAGTAACCCACTAGTCATATTTGACCATCGTTAACTATATTTACCATGGTTGATGCATGACCCCATGAACCTCCTAACTATTTAATCCCACTGAACCCATCTCATAACCCCTTGACCCAATAACTTCATTGAAACATACCCACTAATCCATTAACTATGTAACTTACTAATCCCTTAACCCATGACCCTCCTATTACATTCACTCTAGTAACCAACTAACCCTTCACCCTTATTGACGACATTGATCTCCATTGACCATTGTTGACCATGATTNTTAATCCCACTAAACCCATCTCATAACCCCTTGACCCACTAACTTCATAGAAACATACCCACTAATCCATTAACTATGTAACTTACTAATCCCTTAACCCATGACCCTCCTATTACATTCACTCTAGTAACCAACTAACCCTCTACCCTTATTGATGATATTGATCTCCATTGACCATTGTTGACCATGATTGAGAATAAGTCATCATGTTTGACTATAGTTGACCATAGTTAACGTGGTTGACTCATATTGACTATCTTAATAGCCTACACTTGTTCTAAACCTGCAACTAGCACACTAGTTTCCATTAAGGCTTAAGGAATCTTTTCTCATGATACCATTTTACTACTCACTTGGCATCCAACCTCTCAAGTACTCAATGCTCTGACACTGGAATTTTCATGATGGTCCCAAATAGATTCTAACCTTTTACACACTATAATCATTTACCCCTATAACTCATGACATGAAAATCACACCCTAAAGCATTCTAACCACTAACTACTATGACCCTAAACATACCTTGCTCCATAATTG
>SNQJ01S0024443.1:56056-88840 GCA_010110895.2 Picea sitchensis | reverse complement strand
CCCTTAACCCATGACCCTCCTATTACATTCACTCTAGTAACCAACTAACCCTTCACCCTTATTGACGATATTGATCTCCATTGACCATTGTTGACCATGATTGAGCATAATTCATCATGTTTGACTATAGTTGATCATAGTTAACGTGGTTGACTCATATTGACCATCTTAATAACCTACACTTGTTCTAAACCTGCAACTAGAACACTAGTTTCCATTAAGGCTTAAGGAATATTTTCTCATGATACCATTTTACTACTCACTTGACATCCAACCTCTCAAGTACTCAATGCTCCGACATTGAAATTTTCATGATGGTCCCAAATACATTCTAACCCTTTACACACTATAATCATTTACCCCTATAACTCATGACATGAAAATCACAACCTAAAACATTCTAACCACTAACTACTATGACTCCAAACATACCTTGCTCCATAATTGAAATAACCCCAAACTCACTAACCTTTGTACACACACTTTGATTCTAGCCATTATGGTCTTAGACACACTATGTAAGTATACATAGTCACCCCTTTATCCCCTTACACACTATAATCCCAACCCCTTTGACCCAAGACATGCCAACTGAACCTTGAAGCACTTCAAGCCTTGACTACTTACTCATCATTTTTGGCTCCACATTTGATCGTTGTTCATGCATAAGTACTTCATCCTTTTTTTTATTGTTACATCTATGTCCATTTTAGGTTTGATGTTGTCAAAAATTTTACTTCTTGTCTTTGTTATGGTGAATTCTTATGCTTTCATAAGTTATGTTCTCAGTTCCTGCAATTGTCTACATTCAAGACATTAATTACTTTTACCATCATCTCATTGGAATAATAATAATGTTTGATAATAATGAATCAAAGAATATTTATACGAATGGTTGAAATAATTATTGCATATATTATTTATCAACTGTCATAAGATTATTGAAAGTGTCAAGTTTACTCTACAATGAAAACACTGCATTCACTAAAATATGTATTGTACCCTGCTATTACAACACTTCTCAAATAATATCATACATGAAGACAAACATTGCATATTTGGTTGTTTAAGTAGGGTTGAATTAAATTTTGATGATAATGAGTATTTTGGACAATAGATTGAGTAAAATTTGTAGTAAAAATTCATTCATGTTGGGTAAAACATTGGTCGTAGAGCAATGCCATTCAACAATTTTCAATGCCATTCAAATTTCACTTTTGACTCTGATTAGAACCCAAAGTTTAACTCCATAAACATTTTCAGTGGAGGATTTTCACTTTGATATAAATCAAAATGTGTGCACTCCTCCGATGACTAAAATCCATCGCGGAAGACTTCCAACTTTCAGCTGTAGAGAAAATGGATTTTTAACTTTGATAAAATGAAAACCTTACTCCAATGCACAATTTGAAGGTTATTTTTAGAAGCTTTTGACTTATAGTTTTTTGAAGCTTTCAAAGAATCAAAACGCAAACATGTTCATGACATTACATGATTTTATGGGTATGGTAGCAAATGGTTGTAATTTTAATTCAGGGAAAAAAATGACTCTAAGAGCACCATTTCTAGATTCAAGTGTTAATTTTGGTTTTTTTAACCCAAAATATAATTTTTTTCATATAATTTTTATTTTAAAATCATAGTCCTTATTAAATTAGTAACCATGTTTTTATTATAAATTATCACAACATTAAACTTTTCAAACGACATATATTATGAAGTTCCTATCAGACAACTTTAATGTTGATCGGTGAAGTTGAGCGTTGAATTATTTGATACCAATTGTTTTTTAGGTTATGTGCAATATAGGAAGAGAAAAGAACATTTTGTCTTCCAATGTATAGTTCTCTATGTGATATTCTCAGTACCTATCAATATATACAACCATGCTTATCTGCGATGAATTTGAGTGCATATTATAAGTGCAATATCCTTTATTATGCTCTCCTCATTCTCAACAAAGAAGAGAAATAACCCAAATAATTGATCAACAAAGGGAGAGTGAGCTTCATTGAACCAATTTTTCAACATGTTAATCAACAAGAGGGTCAGGTTTGTTGTAGGTATGTCAAACAAGCTTCCCATAACAATTGGATCTTAGAAGCCTGAGGGGAAAGTTACTTTTTGGTTTCTTGAAAACTATATTTATCTATATATGAGTAGTGTTGCAAAAATGATGGTTTTGTTAGCCAACCTATATGAGGTTTAAATTTTGGTGTGCAAAGGAATTGTCCTCTAAAAAATCTATAGTGAATATAATGATGCTGGAAAGAAACAAAATTTCCAAATCAATGGAATCCATGATCAGGTTGTATGGAAGTCTAAGGTGACCGTTGGAAGGGAAACCTAGTTTCCAAAACATCTCAATTGCGACATCAATCTTCACCAATGTGGCAAGAACGACGTATATGTCACAAACGTGGCAAGAGAGACGTTCCAATGGAAAATGTGGCAAGAGAGAAGTTAACATGGAAAGAGAGACATCAACATGGAAAGAGAGACGTCAACGTGGCAAGACCGATGTTATCAGGCAAATCAATCTTCACAAATGTGGCAAGAACGACGTATATGTCACAAATGTGGCAAGAGAGATGTTCTGGTGGAAAAGGTGGCAAGCGAGACGTTCCGGTGGAAAACGTGGCAAGAGAGATGTTAACGTGGCAGGAGAGACATCAACATGGAAAGAAATATGTCAACATGGCAAGACCGATGTTATCGGGCAATATGAATTTTTTTTTTTTTTAATTTCCTCTATTTTGCGACAATATGGACAATTTTATCCATAACGCCGCAAATAAAATGTCTGAATTTTTACAATATGTACTAGTGACTTATCCAGATCTCTAAACCAATCTAGAAGCTCTTCAACATCTAAGTTTCCTTCATACATTGGAATATCCATCTTTTCCCTTGCACCTATTCTTGCAACAACTCTGAATAGACGTTCTTCCGCAGCATCTTCGGCTACAACTTCTTCTTCATCTCTGGCCTGATTTTCACTTTCAGCTTCACTGACATCTCCAGCATCAACTATTCGTCTCTATGTTGTCTCCATAGCATCTAATCGAGCATGGATTTCTCTCATTTCCCTTTCCATAGTTGGATCAGGCATTGGTCTATCTTGATGTATTTTAGGCAACATTGTTCAAATTTGTTCCACGCAGAATTTAGAATTTGTGCTCTGATACCACTCTTGTCACAGCAGCCCCTACCTCAGTAGGCTTTGCATGACCTCCTGGTCTTAGGATCTTTCTTAATCACCCTTTGATTCTGATTGACTCTTTGATTCTCTACAGGAATCTCCAACACATAATTGTTTAGCCACAGGTCCTTCTTTGGAGCTACGCCTGTGTGACAAAGTACTAAGCGCCAACTCTTACCTATACGGCCAACTGATATGACCACAACATTCACCCGAAAAGTACTTCAAGTTTCATGACTTCGCAATCCCTGATGTGAGTTCCTTTGACTCGTCAATCCCCAAAACCTCGAAAGGCTAACAGGTCCTTTGACTCCTCCCTTTACTTTTCCTGACGTGAACTTTGTCTAAAACCTGGGGCCCAATATTTAGGCACCCGAGATTCCACGTATCAATGAGATTCTATACAACAATGATATACCCCGCCACAAATCAATGGTTCTCAAATCCCTCGATCTGACAATCCTGATTCAATCGAGACTTTTTGAATCGGAAGTTTGAAACTCTCGACTCTGAGTCACAGCCTTCTTTACTTCCCGAATTCCAAAACAACGAAATTCAACCATGAGATAAACGACCCTTATTGATCTGAATCCAACGGTCTCTATTCCTCCTAGGCTTGTGAGTGTTGAGAAACACCCAGCCTTGATATTCTCGTTGGTCCACTCGTTCCAACGGTCCTCGACAAATCGATACTTCTCCTCGAAGTGTTTCCACCGTCCGCTCAGACTTCTAAAAGAGTCCTCCGCCAAACACTCCATTGTCAAACTTTCTGAGATTTTTTGTCTGTTGGGTGACTTCGACACTCACCTTCCCTTGAATTATTTAGGGTTCTTTCCTTCCTAGGATTTCACTTGAAAACTCGATGATTTTCTAAGGGATTCTTGCACGCACTCCTTGCGACATTCACAAATAACCTATGGTTATTTGATAGTTCGACTATGTTCACTTCTTTACAACAACAGTGCTTCAAACTTCCTCTTTAGTTGATAAATCCTGAGGCTTCCACTTGCTTGTGAGCACCTTGCATGGCTCTTTGCTACACCTGCACTTTTTCTGAAGTAAGAACAACGGTATCCCTCCTGAGCTTTCTGAGATAAAACTCAGAACTTCGTCAATGCACGCCTTGCGGTCATTCACTGCACTCTTTGCAGGAATTATCAGGATGAGAAACAATTGAAACTCATACTTCTCTCCTCATGGAATTCATATGTTCAACATGAAATCGCAAGCATACACATCACATTGAAATAAGTGCATAACATAGAAACAAAACAACTGTAAACATACCATTCAATAGATGTAGACAGTAAACATAATAACACCAAGAACGTGAGTCAAAGATTTATTATATTAACTCAAGTATTCTTGTACATGGGTTCTTCTCTGTGTTATTGCTCTCTATAGTTATACAACTTACAGAATCATACAATGATACAAAACGAGGGTGTCTTTTATGAGTTTTCCCTCCCACATTTACAAGCTATCTAATCATAAGTAAAAGCTACAACTACTTTACATTATTATAATTAAATGTCTCCACATCCAACAAATGAGAACAACGCTCCAGATCTATTTTACAACTCAAAACATTTAAGGGAAATTACGTCCCCTAGCTATTACATTAAAGTTTCTTCATTCAAATTCAAAAAATCCTCAAAATATGTGTTGGTGCAATTCCATCTGTCTGCTGCCTTTGCGCTTGCTTTGTTGGCTACTTACGATGCTCCTACATCATTTTTGTTTCAAAAGAAATTTTTTGATAAGCCTTGTTACATGAAGAAATAAAGGCTCTTTTGGCTTTCTAACTATTTGTTTACCCAGGATTATTCTTTTGACCAAACATTATTGGGTGCATAGGCCCAATCTCCAATTATCCGAGCCCACTGTTACTGAGCCAAGCACCTACACCAATACATAACACAAAGCCCAGCGCCCAAATCACCCAGCCACATGGAGGAGGAGCCCATAGGGGTCTTTTTCATTGCTCAACACGTCGATCTAAAGTGGGAACATGAGCGTATATATTCACCTATGCTTTCTGTCACCCAACGAATGTGGGATATCCCTTTGTTGCATATAAATAAAACATAGTCTTCTGTCTATAAAAAACCACATGCAACACAAACCAAGAAACAAGCTCACAAGATCGAGAGTCATAGAGCACTTTCCCTTCATACAAACCTCTATCTTCCAACTATCGAGGTCAAGTCTGACACCTCTCAACAAACAACCACGAGTTAGCATAGAGCCACAATACTTTACAAACCAAAAAAATGCTTAAAGATCAAATATCGAAGCCAAAGAAAGGAACTTGGCTTAAAATTAAAAGGCATGTTCTCAAATCGACACCAAGTATCAAACCCCTATCATCAATTACCAGTTGAGTATTTGAAATTTGTTGAGTCACAGTCTTGGGTGTTAATCTCGCTGGGTGAATGGATTTCAGGTGAAAAGTGTTGAGTTCTTAAGTTACAACCATGTGCATCATGGATTCTTCTTCTCTAAATAGATAGTACACAAGAACATCAAGCTAAAGAAACGGTTTCCCAATGTCAAAAGGATGTCGGATTAGTATCGTTTTTAGAATGGAATCACCAATTTCGAGCATATTAGTCAAGTACCTGAGCTTTCATGTGAATATGCCATGGATCCTGGCCAGTCTTCACAGTGGGGTTATTCAATTATGGGATCATCGGTTAGGAACTCTCATAGACGGATTTGGTGAACATGATAGGCCAGTGCAAGGACTAAATTTCCACAAGTCTCAGTCATGTTTTTGTCTAGAAGGGATGAATGTAACATCAACAGTATAGAATTACAATTTGGGTTTCTTCCATTTAACACTAGTTGGGAACCTTTACTACATATGGAGAATTCAATTCACACAAAGTACCCTTGGATTGTCAATGCAAGTGGTGATCACACAATAAGGATATTGGACTGCCAGTTTTGAACTTGTATATCTATCGTTGTTGTCCACAACTAGTATTTAATGTGTGCTTCTTTTTATCCTAAGGAATAATTGGTTGTTTCAGTCTCTTTGGATCAGACTGTTTTTGTATGAGATATTGGGTGTTTTGAGGAAGAAAATAATCTATCTATTTTATAATATTTTAAGGCCCATACAACACATTTCAAGGAATCCAGTTTCTGAGCTTTCTATCCTCGCAGTTGCCCTAGACTTGGAATTGAGGATGGTCAAGAAAAAGTTGTTGAACTATAGCATGTGAAATTAAATTCAGTGTCAACTGATGACTTGGGCACTATCCCTCTGATTGAGTGGGTTAAATACGAAAAGTTTGATGTTGCAAGTTCATCTATTACTATTATGACAACCTTTCTCCTTCTTAGCAATCTTAGTGCCTTTATTGTAGAAGTATCCATTGATGCTTTGGTGGAAGAATGTGGTAAAATTCACAAAGGTATTTCATCGGGAGAGCTTCAATCCTTTGGATGGATGGCATTGACTACAAGGAGTGTGTCGGGTAACTTTTTTGGCGGTATTTTTGTGGGCCAAGTTGATGCAAGGACTATATTCACCATTTTTCTTTTACCTTTGAGAATTCAAGTTGAGGCTTCCTAGGATTTTAGGGAGGATTCCTTTGGTCTCTGTAGTATGAATCAAACTAAGGTTTCATATATTCAAGCCTAATCAAGAGAAATTCATAGGATGCAACATTATCTTTTATTATTGCATCTATGAATGGCAGAATCTGAGAAGCATAAAAAATCAAGTCTCAGATATTGTGAGAGTCATATAGAGACCAAAAATTGCATATATTCTTGCTTGGTTTGTTGTGTCTATTGGAATGACACCACCTTTAACAATAATTATGTTTTTCTAACACAACACAACATTTTAAGATTCATCCACATATCTTGGAACTTGAAAAAGTGGTTTTCACTAGGGAGCTATTCCAGATTGCCATTGGGTGTATTCATTCAATCCATCGAAACATTGGTTCCATTAACTTGGATATCATTCATGCATGATGTAAAATCCTCCTATTGAATGTCTTGCAGAAGAGAACAACAATCAATAAAAATCTAACAGCAAAGTGGTTAATCCAAATACAATATTCATACTCTAGACATATCATTCATCCGAGAGATCAATGTGAAAATATTGATGGGATATTTCTGAAGGAGTTGAAGGTAAGTCTAGAGTGGATGATGATGAAAACTGTCAAACACATTATAATGGCAGCATGCTCTAGATTTGATTTTTATAGAGGATGGTGATACACAGTTTGCAACAGTTTGTATTAGATATGCAGTTGGAGACAATTATATTAGCTGGAGCAGCTTGGTATTGAACTATTACACCTTTTTCAGTATTTTCTTATCCTTCAAAAGCATTACAGAGATACTCAAGACAGACAACAGTTAAATTATATTTCCAAAAATCTATTGAAAGTTCGCTACGGAATTTGTTGCGGAATGTGCTATGAAATTTCTGAGGCGCTGCAAAATGTGCTACAAATTCCTATTCTAGATTTTTCAAAGGAGTTGGGGTTTCCAAGTGTCAATATGGATATTGTCAGTTGATAGAAGGTCAGTTATGAGTTGGAGGTCCACATGTCAAAGGGAGAAGCACTCAAAAGAGGAATTTCATCAGCATAAGGAAATGTCAGGGATGTGGCCAACATGACCCTTGTTTTTAGAATTTAGTTATCTTATGTTATCCACATGTTGCCTTTTCCATTTTGAGGGAAAAGGATCCGATGTGAGGGAGGTTATTCGAATGATAGTGTTGTCACTGGAAAAAAAAAAAAGAGATAAAAGGAATATTGCAAGTTTGATAGAGGGTTAGAATGAGCTTGAGGGAAGGGGGCTTTAGACCCAGAGGAATTCAGAATGGTTATCACTATGTTCTTTTCCTTTCGCTATATTTGTTCAGACTTCTGATTCCTTATCAATGGAGATCAATTTCCTTTTCTTTTTTGTCTTTCTCTCTATACTAATATTAATGAGTGACTGATTCACTCTTGTTATTATTCATATGATGATTGAATGAGGTTTTATTATTTCCATTGTTGATGTGTAAATTGTTAATACACATATTTTCACTGTGAGTTTACTGTCATAAGGGTTGGAAGTATCTAGGACAGTTTCAAACCACATTTTTCCTTTTTCTGATTCTTTTATCAAGCCTATTGTCTGATCTAAAGTTGATAAGGCCACTTTTGTTGAAGGATATAGTTGGGAATTTGTATAGTATATGAATTTGATTGTCCTTATGGTCAAATCCATGTGACTTTAAAGATTATCTTTCAAGATTAAATTTGAATTCTTTGCATTTTACCAAGCTCACCCGATTACAGTCTAGGGTGACTCTTGGAGTGATAACATCAATGACGTCGTTTTTGGGGAACTAAGTGTGAACCTATCTTCCCTGGGAGAACGACATAGATCTAGATCTTGATGTTAGTCAAGAGATTGACACAAAAAATGACTGTATTATCTACCTGGCGAATCCACGATCAAAGACTCCATTAGGGAGGATCCTGCTGACAGAAAGGTGACCATATGAAAGGGGATGAACAAGTATCATCTTATGATCTTTCTCCATGAACTCTTGTTTGTATTTATCATCTCATTTCTCTCTTTCCCTTCACACATAAAGAGGATCATCTTGTTCTTTTTTTATTCGGATGAGAATCAACATTCTTTTATATATCCATCCTTGCTAGGAGAAGAATGAGGTTTATATATCCATCCCTCCTAAGCATGCTCAGCGTTGTGACCATGAGAATGAGGAAATTGATTCAAAACCTTCCCAGGTCTTATTACCTTCTTCTATTACTCCTTATCCTTATCATCAACTTGTTAAACCTTGCTTTTAGCCCACATAATTCCAGTCTAGAGTCAGACAAAGGGTGTTTAAACCTCTCAAATTTCCATCTCACCTTCATCCTTATCCTCACAAATTTGTTGAGTATCTTCCCCGGTTTACCGGAGAGGATCATGTTTTGCAAATTTTGTTGATAATCTGGAAATTATACATGAAGATGTTGTTATCATATTATTTTCTAAATATTTGAAGGGTGAGGCTACTATGTGGTTTATGAGTTTGAGAGTTGATTCCATTGGTTATTGGATTGAGTTGTGCAATGCCTTCTTAAAGTGTTGGGGTGAGAACAAGTCTCTTGATCAGTACCTCGCTAATTTTATGCTTTGAGGAGAGGAGACGAAGAAGTTTTGTCTGTCTTCAACAGGAGGTTCTACATCGTTTATCATAGCATGCCCTTGGAGATTCGACCTACCGATACTGCTTCCATGGTGTATTATTTTATGGCTCAGCATCCATACCTTGTTCTTCTCTCGAGAGAAAGGAAACCTTTATCTTTAAGATGCTTATTTGAATATGCTAAAGAAAATGTGGAGAACATCCATGCTAGCAAGAGGATTCGTATGCAAGCATATTCTAAAAATTCACATGTACATGAGTACGAAGACTATCAGTATGTTTCATATTCCGAGAAAGAAGACAGTGAGTATAAATCAGGTCTGGAACAATAACAAGGATGTAAGTATGATTCACATTTGGAATCAAATTCTTCAATATTTGTAGATTTTTCTATGGAAAGGAATGCATATCAAGCTTTTGAGCAATTTTCAGACCATTTTGAGCATGTAGTAGTGGTTGATTGCATAGATAAATATATGTTCTTGGCTGATCATAATTATGATGCTTTAAATATTTTTGTACAATTATCATGTGATCACTCTTATGTAGAAGAGAATTCCATTTTGGATGATCAAGAGTTGCTCAGAAGGGAACAAGATGGTTATCTACTTTCAAGTAAAGACAAATGTATGCATGGGCAATTATTTTCCGTGGATCAAAAAGTTGCCATCTTACTTTCAAAGATCCAGTTGCATTTTATATGGAGCCTTATGTTTTAGAATTTCTGATAATTTCATATTTCATTATTTCATCGATATTCATGGGTGAGTATGGTTTTCTGAAGGAGTTTATGACTAGTGACATAGATGAGATCATTTGGGTCATCAAGTTACTTGAATGGATATTGTGGAATTATTATTTTACTTGAACAAGTTGAAAATTTGGTTAGGGTAGGGTAGCATAGGTAATAATCTCTCTTCCCGAGCATTGCTTTCCTTCAGTTTGTAGCGGTTTTTTCAATTTCCTTGAATAAGTGGCATTTTTTGACAAACTTCATAGATTGGTTGCACGGTTGACTCCATATCCCAATGGATAGGGCGTCTGGAACTGCTAGGTTCTTGGAATCCTCATAGGGAGGCCTCCCTCCCATTTGGAGCCAGTGTTAGCACTCAAAATAACACCTTCAAAATTTTCAAATTTTGTCCGGATTTTTGGTTATTATGATGTTCCTAGTCAAATTTTCATATGTCAAACCTTCATCTTGCTCACCTCTTACCTTGTTGTTGTTGACGAGTATCCTAAGGTTTCCTCTTAACTTTTTGTTGCTGACAAGTCTCCTAAGGTTTCCATTGCTTCTTGAGTTGATTTGAAATATATATTGGAGGATGATTCAATTATTATCGTTACATGCTTATCATAAATCTAGGTTCAAGGTTGAGCTCTTTTACTTTCATATGAAATATTAAAATTGGTTTTTCTTTAACCTCTTGAGCCTAGGATTTTATTATCTCTCTTAGAAAAAACAAAAATGGTTTTGTTTTTGTTTCAAAAGAAATTTTTTGAGCAACCTTGTGACATGAAGAAATAAAGGCTCTTTTGGCTTTTCAACTATTTGTTTACTCAGGCTTATTCTTTTGACCAAATATTATTGGGCCCACAGTCCCAATCTCCAATTATTCAAGCCCATTGTTGTCTATCCAAGCACCTACACCAATACATAACACAGATCCCATCACCCAAAGAGCCCAGCCACATGGAGGAGGAGCCCACAGGGGGATTTTCCATTGCTTAACGCGTCAAACTAAAGTGGGAACATGGGTGTATATATTCACCTACGCTTTCTGTCACCCAAGGAATGTGGGATATACCTTTCTTGCATATAAATAAAACACATTCTTCCAGCTATAAGCAACCACATGCCACACAAACCAAGCAACAAGCTCACGATATCGAGAGTCATAGTTCACTTGCCTTTCATACAAACCTCCATTTTCCAGCTATTGAGGTCAAGAATGGCACCTCTCAACAAACAACCACAGGTTAGCATAGAGCCATAATACATTACAAACCAAACAAATGCTTAAATATCAAATGTCGAAGCCAAAGTAAGGAACTTGTGCTTAAAATCACAAGGCATGTTCTCAAATCGACACCAAGTATCAAACCCCTATCATCAATTACCAATTGAATATTTGACATTTGTCGATTCATGGTCCTGGGTGTCAATCGCGCTGGGTGAATGGATTTCACGTTACAAGTGTTGACTTATTAAGCTACAACTGTGTGCATCGTGGAGTCTTCTACTTGAAATAGATAGTACATAGGAATGCCAATCTAAAGAGACAATTGTCGAGTGTCAAAAGGATGTCGGAATGGTATCATTTTTTAGAATGGAATTGCCAATTTCGATCATATCAGTCAAGTGCTTGAGCTTTCATGAGAAGATCCCATGGATCCTGGCCAGTAATTATAGTGGGGTTATTCAGTTATGGGATCGTCGGTTAGGAATTCTCATAGATGGATTTGGTGAACATGATAGGCTGGTGCAAGGAGTACATTTCCACAAGTCTCAGCTGCGTTTGTTTCTGGAAGGGATGAACATAAGATCAATAGTATAGAATTACAATATCTGTGTTGACGATAAAAATATCAACAAGGATTTCGCCTGCAAAGTATTGCTAAAATCCTATTATTGATAAGCTAATGATATATATAATACTAGTAGGTGGGACCCCCTTATAGATTGGAGGATCACATGAGGTTCTTATTTGATATTTATGTTGTTGTTTGACACTACTTACAGGGTTCTACATGATTGATGATGAAATCTTGGTCTTTTTTGTGACATAATGACAGATGGATAATGCATGTTATGTGTGGGTTTTGTTACTCTAAGCTCTAAATTCCATGTATGAATGGCTTGTATTCACTATTATTACAATGCTATTGGTGCCATGATTTATTACATGTTGCACCTGCAGAAGACACATGCTAGTCATAACAAGAGATAAAAGAAATATGGAATAAATCTAAGAAAAGAAACTATTCTATGCTATGTTATGCTATGATAAATTAAAATTTAAAAAGAGTTGATGTTAGTCCTAACTAGCAATGCTAGTGGCTACATGATTTTATTGGAGTTATATGGGACACATATGAGATATGTTGTAGTATGGTTTTGTATTAATGGCTAGTATGGATCGGGTGGCGCATATGACATGCAATGTATGTTAGTTTTGATGCATGGATTAATGGAATGGATTAATTGTTGGTTGGCTGGCATGTACTATGTAATTGAATGAGGAGAGGATGGAAGTGACATGCATTTACTGCACGTCACTCCATACTTCCCCCACTGGCTGTCACCCTAGCTTGCATATTGTTTAATTGATTTTCAGTGTGGTTAAGATCCGGTATTTAGGCAAGGAAGGAATTGCTCGACCAAGCTCTCATTTTTAAGGCCATTTGGTTACAGGTATGTTTTTTTTCGCCATCCATGAACTCGCTTTGTTTATGAAATAAATATTGTCTTGGTGATGTATTGGTCAGTGTTTTTCTTGAGGCTGCAAACTGTGTAAACTCATGGTGTTTTTCTAAAATGGTTGTTTGTGTTATTCATTGCAAATGGAAAATTTGATGGTTGAAGTCACGATTTCATTGACTATTCTGTGTAAAGGAAGCTATGATGGCTCTCTGTTGTCTCTATGGGATTTTGTTGGAGGGTTTCTTTCCATCTGGACTTGTTGGTTGTCTCCTCACATTCCTTGTAACCATATCCGGTTGTATTTATTATTATGGGGTTGTTGTGTAATTTTCGAACCACCTTTGGGTCACTGCATATTATTCTCCACCTAGTCATGGGCTCATTTCAAGTTACTGGTATCTGCACAGTTGGTTATGGTGGCTATTACACCAAGAGGTTTTCTTTAGGGTTTGTTGTTATTACCTAAGATCTGCATTTATATCAACATTATTTGTTTTTTTTTGGGGGAAAACCACGAGGGTTATGGACTGCGTGTTCTCGGTGTTATTTACTAGCCAGTAAGGAGCCTCTTCTCCTCTATTCATAGTCTTTCCTACCTGGTGTGAACTGTCACATTGTCTTGCAAGCTAATGGTTATGTGGCAGGTGTGTCTACCATGTTGTCTTGAAGGGTTCTCACCTATTGTTGGTATGGTCGACTCCAGTCTTCATGTGTTGGTTCCACCGAGTGCACCCTTGATTATTCAAAGACTGATTTTGATAAATTGAGCCAGCTATATCCTCTTAGGTATCTTGTTGATTGTTATGAGTTGGTGGAATAGTGTCGACAGTGGTTTTGATTATTGTATCGTCTATGTTGATAGAGTTTATTACACAGTTATAATCGAAAATAATAATGGGAATACAGTTGTTTCATCCTTGTGTTGTAACATTTGGATTGTTAACCCCACATTATTTATGATTTGATATGAATAGTCACATAAATGCTTATTTGCGTTATGTGTTGGTCTGTATGTTTTCTACAACATGGTATGCATTGAAACGATGGTCATTGTTACTATCTGTTTAGTTGCCCGATCACGATTATTGTAATTTGAAGTGTTGATAGTTGTGGCTTGGCTGTCCACTGTGTATGATTTATGGATATCATGCATCATATATTTTTATTGAGCCATTAGAGATGGGCACGGGGTTTTTAGTAGTATTGTTTCATTGCAATTTAATTGTTAAAATTGGTTGACGAAATGGAATCGGGCATGTTTTAAAAGATCTTGTGTTTGTGTTTGAATTGAGGAATTAATTTATGGACAGTGATTAAGGTTTTGATGCAGAAAAAAGTTGAAAAAAATGACTGTGTGTTCATTGGGATTTTTTTTTGAATATTAAATGGAAGAAATAAGAGGAACAAAATTATTTATATAGGATGTTGAAGGTCATATTGATTTTGAATATGATGACACTGTGTTAATTATAAGTGTTAAATATTTAAATGTGGACAGTGAACAAGTGTTAACAAACAATAATTGTTTAATTGATCACAGTAATTGTTTAGTTGGTGTTGGATTGTTTGCATTAAATACATAATTGTTTTATGGATTACTTAATTGATTTTTTGAACATTATCCGCTCTTTTCCCCTACCATTATTTTAATTTTCACTAATTACAATTCCCCTCGCCTTCCCATACTCATTATCCACTCCATGATCCTAAAAATTAATTATTGTTAATGGAAACCCTATATTATGGCAGTTTAAGATCGCAGGGATAGATTACCATGATATATTCTTTGGTTTACATTACAATTGATTGTTTGTTGTCTATTAGCAGTAATCGTGATATTTCCCCCCCCATTTTAACACGTTTTTGCTCACTACAACCCCTCGCATATACCAGAACCCTTTTTCACCCCCTGTTGATTGACAACTACTAAACAATTTGTATGGATTGGATTGCATGAGTCTAATATGTTGTTGAGCCAAATTTTATTTCAAATTTTAAAGGAGTTGTCATGTATGGTTGTTAAAGAAACTATTTTCTAATCAATTATGCATACAGGAATAAGTTTTTTCAGCAAAGGTAGTCATGGAAAAGGTAACCGAGGAAGAGGTAATTGGAACAAGGGCCCTAGAAGGCCAATATTCTTTATACACTTTAATGCAGAATCACAAGAGTTAGTCCAGCTATTTCAAGATGGATTTTTAAACTGGATTGGGAAAGTAGTGGTCCAACCTAGGCCTAAAAGGCCTCCCTTCCAAGCCCCATGGGTCCCTGGTATTCCCATGCCTCCTCATGTCTCACTAAATTCTGAAGTTCCCGAAAACAATGGATGGAAAGAGATTTTCCACTTGACAGTCTCCCAACATCGTCACTAGCCTAACTTGTCTTTACCTGCTCCTCCGCCTATCAATAAAATAGTCCAAGCTTCCCCTATCCACTCACCAGTTCAGTCTTCCCATGCCAGCAAAAGTTTGAAAATCGAGGCCCACCATGCCCCTGACAAAGGAAAAGCCATTGTTGCCCCTTCCTCACCTTCAAATGACTCTAATGAATTTGTCTCCTCCCGCATGCATTTGAGAGATGATTTCTCTCATGTGATCAGTGAGATTAGGCCTAAAGTCTCCACATAGCCTAAGGCAAATTTAGAGAGATCAAAGGGTGACAGAAGAAACAAGGGAAAGATTGCCTCCCAGAGTGGAAAATATGGATTTTAAATTTTTATTTATTAACTGTTGAGAACAATTGACTTCTGAATTTCTTTTTGGATATATGGGTCATATATTTTTGGAAACAATTTCAATTATCATTGAGATAAATTGTCAAATACGAATGCGATAATGGCAATCACAAGGAGGGATGTTTTATTTGATTAACTAGTTGTGTTATGATTGTTAAAATCTAAAGGGAGTCACAAGGGGTCCCACCTACTAGTTATTACTTATTTTAAAACCCTTATTTTGATTTATTACATTTCCCCCTTAACTAAAAAGTTGGTTGAGTTTTAGTTAAATTAACTAAGGAAGTAGTTCAACTACTTCAACCAATTCTAATTTGCTTAAAAGAAAAATGAAAGGAGGAACAAAAGGAGAATAGAAGGAGAAGCATACTAAGGTTTTCTCTTTGATTTTTTGTTGAGATAATTCAGTTTTCATTCATTCCTTAATTCATTAGAAGAGTAATTATTTTTTATTATAGCAGGGTCCTATTATAGACAACAAGATTCAGGGTTGAATTACATCATTCAGACACTTGTTTTTCAGAGGTGTTGATCTATCTTTGATAGTCTGTGTAGACTTGTCTGTTTGTGAATTAGATTTCATGACTGAGAAAGGCTATTGTGCAGAGTCGAATGGGCAGAAATATGTGGCAAGATGATCCATCTTTTAAATTTCAGTTTTTTAGTTTCTGTCAGAATTCCTTTTGTATGTTTCATCGGGGACGTTTAAGTTTGTCTTTGGTCCAAAACTTCCTCAAGAATTTTTTTAAAGAGAATGATTCTTTGATGAATTGGAATGAAATAAAGGATTGATTTATGTCTCATATGTTTTGATTATTGACTTGGTGTCTTTAATTTTGTCTCTATATTTATTTCAACATCTGATATGTTCAGAAAATTACATAAATAATGATTTTTTCAGCAAGCTTTTATTTATAAAAAAATATCCTAAGCACTTGTAAACAATACTCGTGAATTATGATATCAATTTTGATGGCTATAAACATAGGGTGATATTCTGGTATATATTTCTTTATACAAGAAGGATCTAAAAATGTTTGAGTAAGAGAATCTCATATATTATCCTCAACATTTATTTTGCGACCATACTATGGAGATATTCAATATCTCTCTAGTTAATTTTCATGCTTGATTAGCATCGAATACATCAACTTTTTTGATATTTATTCTTTGAATGTTTTATTTCTTAATGACTGTGTCTATTGCAAGGTAGCCCAATATTGAGCCTGGTCTTCAAGATCAAACCAACATTTCTTTGAATCTATTTAACACCATTTTAGACACTGCCAATACTCGTCCTGAGCTTAATCATTCATGGGAAGCAATTGAATGAGATATTAGTGCCCAAGAACATTGGGAAGCTAGAATTAGACAACCTAGAAATCAACAATAACCTTCTTGTTCCTTCAGTTTTGGCCTTTCTTGCATGTCCTTATACTCTCGTGTTTCTAGAAGAAGAAAAGAATTATCACCTGAAATTAATATTATTGCTGAAATAGGAAGGAGCGGTGTGTTATCAAACCAACAAAGTTCTCTAAGGAGAACTTTGTCCGATTCATCCAGTTTGTATTTCTCTTCCTCACCTATCATCCACAATATGGCATCTAGTGGTGGCTCTGGTGCAGAGATGATTTTAGGGGCTAAATTTCGCTCATGGGCTAATTTTCCATGTTTTTTCCAAAAATGAGATTCGCTATTTTCAAAATTATTCGCCCAAATTCTATAGGATAAAATTATTTTACCTTAACAATCGCCAAACTTTTATTAAAACTATATAAAATAATTAGAAATTTGAATATTTTTACAAAAAATTGCCAATCATTTATAGTTAGCATACTAAGGATTAGTAACATTCGCCAAGGTTTCTAAATTTTAAAATAAATTTCCATCCTTAAAATCATCCTTGCTCTGGTGGCACTAAAAATGCTTCCTCCTCTCAGTCTTCAGCTTCGTCAGTGATTGGTAGCTTATATAGCCACCATATCCCTTTCCAATCTACCACAAATCCCACCAAAGTCATTAAAAAATATGGGATTTTTCAGTTTGAAGAAGACACCACAACCACACCATGGAATGTATCCTCTCCTCTTTACCTAGCACTTGCTACTTGTCCACTTCTTAAATTCAAAGAGCATCTACCTAGGTTTTTTGGGAATAACATTGTCACTACAAATGAACACATAGTGGAATTTTCTAATGCTTTTCACAACATAGGAGCAAATGACAATGATACTTGCATGTGCTTATTCGTCAATTCCTTGGAAGGAAAGGTTGCGGTCGATTTCTTTGACCTTCATCCTAGGATCCTGTCTACTTGGGAGGAGTTAGTTTACTGGTTCAGGTCCACCTATGTGCAATATAAAATCCCAGTTGAGAAGTTACGGGAGTACAATAACATCACCTATGAGGATGGTGAGACCATCAAGTCCTTCAACTTGTGGTTCACTAAATTATACAATCAAATCCATGAACACATTCGACCTCAAAACCAAGTTGTTTTCATGCATTACTACAATGCATTACCTTCCTCCTATCACCATTGGCTTAAGGAAAAATACATTGATAACCTCAGTTCCACTCTACACACTTGTTTAGAGTATGAAGAACATATCGAAAGAACGGGTCTTCCTCAGGGAGAATTAGTTAAACATACAGACATTTTCTCCCTCTTATAGCTAGTCCAAGATATGAATAATCATATGATAGTGTGTGAGAGAAAAGGAAATGTATCCCCTCTCACCCCTGGAGCTTCATCTTCTTCTGCACCCCACTTTATAAATCCAATTGAAAATAATTTTCAGCCTAAAGTTATATTTCCTCGAAGTTGGTGTAACTTTTGCGAGGAACACCATGAGGAATCCACATGTGAGGTAAGGAAGAGTTCCAGAGATAAGATCTTTTTTAAAAGACCAGAAACTACCATCGTTGTCCTAGATTTTGCAGATCCATAAGATGTCATGATCAAAAATACTAGGAACAAATCCTACACTCCCAAAGGAAAATATGATCCTCCCCGTAATTCTTCTAGCCCAAGATCATCCTCACCAGGTGCTACTATTCAGGTTCGTAAGGTTCCTGACATTCAAGGAACAACTTCCCCTCTCCCCTCTTGCAAATACAATATTATGAATCAGTTGGCCAAAATCAAAGTAGATGCAACCCTTCTGGACATGGTTATCGTCCCTGAACAACAAAGGCATCTAAAACAATTCATGGAAGGAAAATATTATGTTGTAGCCAACCTCTCTGAAGAGGTAAATGAAGAGAATTCTTCTGTCAATAAAGTAGGTGTACATAACTTTATATACCCTGTAAAAAATCCCCCTTTTTATATTTCTGTAAATATTATGGATAAGATCACCCATTCTTTCCTCATTGATGGCGGTTCGGGCCCAAGTGTGATGTCAAATATTATTATGGAAGAGATAGGCATGTCTTGTACAAATGAAAATGCCAGGAAAATTGTCTCTTATAATAGTCTACAACAAACGACCATAGGTGAGATTAAATATGTGACCTTAGTTTTGTGTTCACACCCTGAGATAAGGACGACCCTCAGTGTTCAGGTAATTGATATGTCGATAAGAAATTACTCAATCATCTTAGGAATATATTGGCAAGATTTGACAGGTGGATACCTCTCACTCAACAGGACACACTTATCTATTCCCCGGAATGGTAAGAACATTATAGTCCTTAGAGAGGGAAGGATTTCACCTTACATAGAAAGTGTTCCACAACCTAATGTGAACTATATCGAAGAGGACCTAGGGGTGTATTCCATATTTGCTAAGGATGATAACATTCCCTTGGAAAAAAATGATTTATATGATGGTATGTGGCACATGCACTTTGATTGTTCATGCTCTAGTGAAGGTAACGGAGCTGGCATAATATTATACTCTCATGTTGGGAAAATTCATAACTTTTCTTATAGGTTGGAGTTTGCTTGCACAAACAATGTCACTGAATTTGAAGATTTATTTTTAGGCATTGAAAATGCCTATAATCTTGGTTGTGTTCACCTTTCCATTTTTGGGGATTCTGAGCTTGTTATGAACCTTGTACGTAAGATTTACTCTCCTAGCAATAAGTTGATGAAACAATACACCCAAATTGTTTGGGCACTTATCTCGAACCTATTGTATTTCAACATCACTCATATTAAGAGGGAATTGAACTCAATGGCTAATCAATTGGCTATTTTTGTAGCCTCTCCTAATCGACAACTTCAGCGACACAGACCTGATTGTACTTTTCAATATCTATATCATCCACATATCGCTGACAATATAGAATCTTGGCAGATCTTCCCTAACGATGAGAGAATATGTGATTTCATTCAAAATGAACTTTATAAGCCCAAAGAAATCCTATCCATAGAATATAACAAGATTCCTAAAGGCTTCACTCCTCTATAGAGTTCGTTTTCATCAAGGGATGTAGGCAATAAAGAGAAACAAAAAGAATAGGATTCAAAATAGAAGGTGGGTGAAACCATCTCCTTGAACATTTGGACACCTGAGTCTCCAAATAATGTTAAAATAGGTGCCCAATATTCTGATGAAGAGAAAATAAAGTTTTCCAAGATACTTTGTGAATTTCAAGATCTTTTTCTTGGTATTATGAGGATTTTTGTGGTTTTGATCCTGGTCTTATACAACGTGTCATCCCCATAAAGGAAGGCATAAAACCAGTTAGGAAAAAAAAATACCTATCAACCCTACACTAGAAGAAACTATTCAAAAGGAGTTGGAAAAACTCTTGAAGTCTGGAATCATCTTTCCAGTCAAGTATTTTGAATGGGTTTCCAATTTGGTTCCTGTTCGGAAAACAACCAGTCAGATCAGATTATTCATTGATTTTCTTGCATTAAATCGAGATAGTATAAAAGATCACTTTCCTCTCCCTAACATGGAAATGATTTTGCAGCAAGTCGCAAGGTCACAGATGATGTCCTTACTTGATGGTTTTTCCGGTTACAATCAAATCAAGGTAAAACGGGAAAATAAATATAAAACCACCCTTATTACTCGTTGGGGTACCTTTTCTTATGGGCATATGCCTTTTGTCTTCTCTAATGCAGGTGCCACTTTTCAAAGAGCTATGCAAATAGATTTTGACGATTTGATCGGTAAGATCATTCAGATCTACCTTGATGACTTAACGGTGTACTCTAAAATCTGATCATATCATTTGGGTAATCTAAAAAATGTTCTCATGCGATGTAGGAAATTTGGCATCTCTCTAAATACTTCTAAGTCCATTTTCGGCGTTACCGAGGGAAAGTTTCTTGGACACATTGTTTCTGATTCAAGAATAAGCATTGATCCTGAAAGGATTGTTGCTATTCTTAATCTGTTTGCTCCCACTTCCAGGAAGGAGGTTCAATATTTTATGGGGGTTATTAACTTTATTTGTAGATTTGCTCCAAATTTTGTTGTGATGCTCAAAAAAATTCATAATCTTCTTAAACAAGATCGTTCTTTTTCTTGGTCAGATGATGTCAAAAATTATTTTGTAGGGATCAAGAAAGCAATCAGTTCCACATCGATTTTGGTGAAGCCATATTTTGAGAAGGAATTCACGACCGATGAAGTAGTTTCTTTTGTCCTCATGCAAAATGATAACCAAGGTAATGAAATACCAGTGGATTACATGAGTGAAAGGTTTTCAGATGATGAATTTAAATATTATTTTATTGAGAAACATGCTTTCTCTCTTGTTAAAGATGTTGAAAAGTTTCACCACTTCATCTTAGGTAAGAATACATTGGTAAAATTCCCTTTACCTATTGTCAAGTTTTTTCTCTCATAGACTTATCTTTCAGGGACGCTTCCACATTGGCTTGCCAAGATCCAAGAGCATGATTTGAATATCGTGACTTCTACCACTATCAAGGGACATGACTTATCCCTTCACTTAGCTCACCATGTTGAGAATAGTCAAGAAATTGATGAACAAGATAGTTCCCTATCAGCACACTTTTACATTGATAGCCAGATCCTTCCTGTGTCTGAACATCCCTGGTATAAGAATTTAGTTTACTACTTACAAAACCAAATATTTACGGACAACTTAGACACTCATCAAAGGAGAAGACTCTGTCTTGAGTCTACAAGATACGTCATTATAGGAGACTTCTTGTTTCGAAGATTTGTTGATGGTGTGTTGCTTCGTTTTGTAAAGGATGAAGATGCACACAAACTATTGCAAGAAACGCATGGCTCTTCAAATTATTTTATTCATGTAGAAGGTCATTTTTCTGCTAAAACCACTTCTTTCAAGATTATTAGAAAAAGATACTATTGTCCTTCAATCTTTCATGACTCTTATGTTTTTTCGATATCTTGTGACAAGTGCCAAAAACATTGCTGGGAAAGAATTCCTTTCAGCCATGCCATTACAACCTGTCCTCCCGGACTTTCCTTTTTCAAAGTGGGGATTGGATTTTATTGGTCCTATTAATCCTCCATCTTCAATGGGACAATTTTTTATTTTGACAACCACAGACTATTTTACAAAATGGGTTGAAGTTGTCCCACTTAAGCATTCAACAAACGATCAAGTAATTTCCTTCCTTGAAAATAACATATTTTCCAGATTTGGTCTTCCATTGGAAATTATTACAAACAATGGTCCTGCTTTCATCTCTGCTAAGCTAACCCAATTGTTAGTTAAGTTGGGGGTTAAACATTTCACCTCATCATCTTATTATCCCCAAGGGAATGGGAAGGCTAAGTCTACCAACAAAAATCTGGTGAGAATCGTCAAAAGGCTCGTCGAAGATAAGCCTCGTTAATGGAACACTCTCATCACTTACGCCCTTTGGCCAGATCAAAATACCACCAAGATAAGCATTGGTTGCACTCCTTTCCATCTTTGTTTATGGTCAAGAATCCCCCCTTCCGACTGAACTGGAACTTTCTTCCTTAAGTTTGATGCTATATATCGAAGAATTAAATTCTTTTGATGTTTCACAAAGGATAAATGCACTCCTACCTTTGGAAGAGAAAAGGATGTTTGACTTGGATAATATAAAAAGGAGACAACAGATTGTTAAAAAGTATTTCAACAAGAGTGTCAAGACTGTCAAATTTAAAGTCAATGAAAAAGTATTGTTGTGGGATTCAACTCACACTGATAGGGGAAGACATTCAAAACTTCAAAAATTATGGATGGGTCCTTTCAAGATCTCTTTTGTCCTGGGTACTAATTCTTACATTCTAAAATATTTAGTGGAGCGGTTGGTTTCCTACAACACTAACGGTTCTCACTTGAAATAATACATGGAACCAACTTAAAAATTTCTAACGGTGTTTGTATTTTCTGTATATTAGTAGTCAATTTATGCTTTCATCTTCCCATTGTTTTTCATTTCTCCTTTTGATTTCTTATTTCCTTCTGATAAGCTTCCTACTACTTTTACAATTTTGTCTTTTTATTTTCTGTTGTTTTAAATTTTTTAATCTTATTTCTATCATGATTTTTATTTCTTTTTATCTTTAGTTGATTTTGGTCAAGAATAAGATATTGGATTAGTTTTTCCATAGTGACACTCCTGCAAGGTATTGTTAGTCAATAAAAATCAATCTTACACAGTTGTTACGATGTTCCCCCTGAAAGAACACTTGAATTTGTTATCTTCTTTCACTTTTGTCTTATAAATAAATTGGTTATCTCCCGCTTTTTCTTTCCATTTATTCATCTATTTGAGAATTTGAAAGAGAAAGTCCATAAATTTTTCTCCTTGAAGTAAAGAGTAGGTTCTAATTGAATGATTATGCATATAGGGATAACTCCCCTCATACTTAACATTTTTCATGAGTTATTCCCAAATTCTTGATCATTTTTCGATTAAATCTGCTCACTTACCCCACTTGCATAATATTCTTGGTTATATCTTCGTAATTTGTTGTTCTTGGTCTGTGAAACCATGTGTTCTGAGTTCTAAATCTGTTGGAAACAAATTTCCCTGTAGAGTCGCCAGTTTGTTGATGATAAAATTTGCAACGAGGATTTCGTCCACAAAGTATTGCTAAATTCCTATTATTGATAAGCTAATGATATATATAATACTAGTAGGTGGGACCCCCTTGTAGATTGGAGGATCAGATGAGGTTCTTATTTGATATTTATGATGTTGTTCGACACTAATTACAAGGTTGTACATGATTGATGATGAAATCTTGGTCTTATTTGTGACATAATGACAGATGGATAATGTATGTTGTGTTTGGATTTCGTTACTCTAAGCTATAAATTCCATGTATGAATGGATTTCATTCATTGTTATTACAATGCTACTAGTGCCATGATTTATTACATGTTGCACCTGCACAAGACACATGTTAGTCATAACAAGAGATAAAAGAAATACAGAATAAATCTAAGAAAGGAAATGATTCTATGATATGCTATGCTATGAGAAATTAAAATTTAAAAAGAGTTGATGTTCGTCCTAACTAGTAATGTTAGTGGCTACACAATTTTATTAGAGTTATATGGGACACATATGAGATATCTTATAGTATGGTTTTCGATTAATGGCTAGTATGGATTGGGAGGCTCATTTGGCAAGCAATGTATGTTAGTTTTGATGCATGGATTAATGAAATGGATTAATTGTTGGTTGGCTAGCGTGTTCTACGTAATTGAATGAGGAGAGGATGGAAGCGACGTTCATTTACTGCACGTCCCTCCATATTTCCCCTATTGGCCATCACCCTAGCTTGCCTATTGTTCAATTGATTTTCATTGTGGTTAAGCTCTGATATTCAGGCAAGGAAGGAACTACTCGACCAAGATCACATTTTTAAGGCCATTTGGTTACAGGTATGTTTTTTTCGCCATCCATGAACTTGCTCTGTTTATGAAATAAATATTGGCTCGGTGATGTATTGGTTTGTGTTTTTCTTGAGGCTGGCAACTGTGTAAACTTATGGTGTTTTTCTGGAATGGTTGTTTGTGTTATTCGTTTCAAATGGAAAATTTGATGGTTGAAGTCACGATTTCATTGACTATTATGTGTAAAGGAAGTCGTGATGGCTCTATGTTGTCTCTATGGGATTTTGTTGGAGGGTTTCTTTCCATTTTGACTTGTTGGCCATCTCCTCACATTCCTTGTAACCATATCCAGTCGCATTTATTGTTATGAGGTTATTGTGTAACTTTTGAACCACTTTTGGGTCACTACATACTGTTCTCCACCTCGTCGTGGGCTCATTTTATGTTATTGGTATCTGCACAGTTGGTTATGGTGGCTATTATGCCAAGAGGTTTTCTTTAGGTTTGGTTGCTATTACATGAGCTCTGCATTTATATTAACATTATTCAGTTTTTTTTTGGGGGGGGAACCACGATGGTTATTCCCTATGTGTTCTCGGTGTTATTTAGTGACCAGTAAGGAGCCTCTGCTCCTCTGTTCATAATCTCTCCTACCTGGTGTGAATTGTCACCCTGTCTTGCAAGCTAATGGTTATGTGGCTTGTGTGTCCATTATGTTGTCTCAAAAGTTTCTCACCTGCTATTGGTATGGTAGACTACAATATTCTTGTGTTGGTTCCACCGAGTGAACCCTTGATTATTCAGAGCCCAATTTTGATAAATTGAGCCAGTTATATCCTGTCGAGTATCTTGTTGATTGTTATGAGTTGGTGGAATAGCGTTGACAATAGCTTTTATTATTCACTCGTCTCTATTGATAGATTAGATTATACAATTATAATCAGAAATGATAATGGGCATACAGTTGTTGCCTCCTTGTGTTGTAACAGTTGGATTGTTAACTCAACATTATTTATGATTTGATATGAACAGTCACATAAATTCTTCTTTGCATTATGCCTTGGTCTATATGTGTTCTACATCATGGTATAAATTGAAATGATGGTTGATGTTAATGTGTGTTTAGTTGCCCGATCAGGATTATTGCAATTTGAAGTGTTGATAGTTGTGGCTTGGTTGTCCACTGTGTATGATTTATGGATATCGTGCATCATATCGTTTTATTGCACCATTAGAGATGGGAACAAGGTTTTTAGTGGTATGGTTTCATTGCAATTTAATTGTTAAAATTGGTTGAAGGAATGGAATCGAGTGTACTTTAAAAGAGCTTGTCCTTGTGTTTGATTTGAGGAATTAATTTATGGACAGTGGTTAAGGTTTTGATGTTGAACAAAGTTGAAACAAATGACTGTGTGTTCATTGGGATTTTGTTTTGAATATTAAATGGAATAAATGAGAGGAATAGAATTCTTTATACCGGATGTTGAAGGTCATATTGATTTTGAATATGATGACATTGCGTTAGTTATAAGTGTTAAATATTTAAATTTTGGACACTGAACAAGTGTTAGCACACAGTAATTGTTTAATTGATCACAGTAATTTTTTAGTTGGTGTTGGATCATTTGCATTAAATACATAATTGTTTTATGGATTACTTAATTGATTTTTCGAACAGTATCCACGCTTTTCCCCTACCATTATTTCACTTTTTTCTAATTACAATTCCCCTCCCCTTCCCATATTCATTATCCACTCCATGTTCCTAAAATTTAATTACAGTTAAAGGAAACTCTTTATTATGGCAGTTTAAGATTACAGGGATGGATTACCATGATATATTGTTTGGTTTACATTACAGTTGATTGTTTGTTTTCTGTGAGCAGTAATCGTGATCTTTTCCCTCTCATTTTAACACTTTTTCTCTCACTACAACCCCTTGCATATCCCAAAACCCTTGTTCACCCCCTTCTCATTGACAACTACTAAACAATTTGTATGGATTGGTTTGCATGAGTCTGATATGTTGTTGAGCCAAATTTTATTTCATATTTTAAAAGCATTGTCATGTATGGTTGGTAAAGAAACTATTTGCTAATCAATTATGCATACAGGAATGAGTTTTCTCAGCAGAGGTATCCATGGAAGAGGTAACAGAGGAATAGGTAATTGGAACAAGGGCCCTAGAAGGCCAAGATTCTCTTTACACTTTGATGCAGACTCGCAAGAGTTAGGCCATCTATTTGAGTCTGGGTTTTTAAACTAGATTGGGAAAGGAGTGGCCCAACCTAGGCCTGAAAGGCCTCCCTTCCAGGCCCCATGGGTCCCTAGTATTCCTATGCCTCCTCATGTCTCACTACATCCTGAAGTTCCTGAAAATGACAAATGGAAAGAGATTTTCCACCCAAAAGTCTCCCAACATCGTGGCTGGCCTAACTTGTCTTTACCTGCTCCTTCGCCTATCAATCAGATTGTCCAACCTGCCCCTTTCCACTCACCAGTTTAGTCTTCCCATGCGAGAAAAAGGTTGAAAACAAAGGCCCACCATGCCCTTGACAAAGGAAAAACTATTGCTTCCCCTCCCTTACCTTCAAATGACTCTAATGAATGTGTGTCCTCCCGCATGCATTTGAGAGATGATTTATCTCATGTGCTCAGTGAGATTAGGCTTAAAGGCTCCACACAGCCTAAGTCAAATTCAGAGATATCAAAAGGTGACAACAGCAACAAGGGAAAGATTTCCTCCCATAGTGGAAAATATGGATTTTAAGTTTTTATTTATTAATTGTTAAGAACAATTGACTTATGAATTTTTGGACAACACACTATTTTTTGGATATATGGGTAATATATTTTTGGAAATAATTTCAATTATCATTGAGATAAATTTTCAAATATGAATGTGATAATGGGAGTCATAAGGAGGAATGTTTTTTTATTATTAACTAGTTGTGTTATGATTGTTTAAAGCTAAATGGAGTCACAAGGGGTCCCACCTACTAGTTATTATTTATTTAAAAATCATTATTATGATTTATTACTTTCCCCCCTTAACTAAAAAGTTGGTTGAGTTTTAGTTAACTTAACTAAGGAAGAAGTTCAACTACTTCAACCAACTTTAATTTTCTTAAAGGAAAAAGGAAAGCGAGGAACAAAAGGAGAATAGAAGGAGAAGCATACTAAGGTTTTGTCTTCGAGTATTGTTGAGATAATTTAATTTTCATTCATTACTTAATTCATTAGAAGCCTAATTTTTTTTTATGATAGCAGGGTCCTATTGTAGATAGCAAGATTCAAGGCTGAATTACATCATTCAGACACTTGTTTTTCATAGGTGTTGATCTATCTTTGATAGTCTGTGTAGACTTGTATGTTTGTGAATTAGATTTAATGACTGATAAAGGCTATTGTGCACAGTCAAGTGGGCAACAATCTGTGGCAAGTTGATCCAAATTGTAAATTTCAGTTTTTTATTTTCTGTCAAAAGTCCTTTTGTATGTTTCATCGGGGACATCTAACTTTGACTTTGGTCCAAAACTTCCTCAGGAAATTTTGTAAAGAGAAGGATTTTTTCATGAATTGGAATGAAATAAAGGATTGCTTTATGTCTCATCTGTTTTGATTATTGACTTGGTGTCTTTAATTCTATCTCTATATTTATTTCATCATATGATATGTTTAGAAAAGTACATAAATAATGATTTTTTTAGCAACCTTTTATTTATAAAAAAACAACCTAAGCACTTGTAAACAATCCTCATGAATTAGGATATCGATTTTGATGGCTATAAACATAGGGTGATATTCCCATCTATATTTCTTTATCCAAGAAGGATTTGAAAATGTTTGAGTAACATCATTTCATATATTTTCCTCAACAATGCGTTGCTTCCATTTAACACTAGTTGGGAAACTTTACTACATCTAGAGGATTCAATTCACACAGAGTACCCTTGGATTGTCAATGAAAGTGGCAATCACACAATAAGGATATTGGAATTCCACTTTTGAACTTGTATATTTGTCCTTGTTGTCCACAACTAGTATTTAATGTGTGCTTCTTTTTATCCTAAGGAAGAATCAGTTGCTTCAGTCTCCTTGGATAAGATTGTTTGTGTATGAGATATTGGGTGTTCTGAGGAAGAAAATCATCTCTCCATTTTATAATATTTTAAGGCCCATACAACACATTGCATGGAATATAGTTTCTAATCTTTCTATCCTTGCAGTTGCCATGGACATGGAATTGAGGATGGTCAAGAAAAATTTGTTGAACTATTGCATGTAAAATTAAATTCAATGTCAATTGATGACTTGGGCACTATCCCTCTGATTAAGTAGGTTAAATACGAAATTTTTTATGTTGCAGGTTCATCTATTACTATTATGACAACCTTTCTCCTTCTTAGCAATCTTGGTGCCTCTGTGGTGGAAGTAGCCACTGATGCTTTGGTGGCATAATGTGGTAAAATTCACAAAGGTATTTCATCAAGAGAGTTTAAATCCTTTTCATGGATGGCATTGACTACAAGGAGTGTGTTGGGTAACTTGTTTGGCGATATTTTTGTGAGCCAAGTTGATGCAAGGACTATGTTCACCATTTTTCTTTTACCTTTGAGCATTCAAGTTGAGGTTTCCTTGGATTTTAGGGAGAATTCCTTTGGTCTCTATAGTATGAAGCAAACTAAGGTTGCATATATTCAATCCTAATCGAGAGGAAGTCACAGGATGCAACATTATCTTTTATTGTTGCATCTATTAATAGAAAAATCTGAGAAGCATAAAAAATGCGGTCTCCAATATTGTGAGAGTCATACAGAGATCATAAATTGCATATCTTCTTGCTTGATTTGTTGTGTCTATTGGAATGACACCACCTTTAACATAAATTATGTTTTTCTAGCACAATACATAATTTTAAGATTCATCCACATATTTTGGCACTTGTAAAAGTCGTTTTCATTAGGGAACTATTCCAGATTTCCATTGGGTATATTCATTCAATCCATGGAAACATTGGTTCCATTAACTTGGATGTCATTCATGCCTGATGTAAAATCTTGCTATTGAATGTCTTGCAGAAAAGAGAAACAATTAGTAAAAGTCTGAAAACAAAGTGGATTATCCAAATACAGTATTCATACTCCATACATATCATTCATCTGAGAGATCAATGTGAAAATATTGATGGGATATTTATGAAGGAGTTGAAGCTGAGTCCAGAGTGGATGATGATGAAAACTGTCAAACACATTATAATGGAAGCATGCTCTAGATTTGATTTTTTTAGAGGACGATGATACACAATTTGCAATAGTTTGTATTAGATATGTAGTTGGAGACAGTTATATCAATTGGATCATCTTGGTATTGAACTATTACACCTTTTTCAATATTTTCTCAACCTTCAAAAGCATTGCAAAGCTACTCAAGATAGTCAACAATTAAAGTAGATTTCCAAAAATCTATTGAAAGTTCGCTACGGAATCTGCTACAAAATGTGCTATGAAATTCCTAAGGCGCTACAGAATGTGCTATGAATTCTTGTTCTAGAATTTTCAAAGGAGTTGTGGTTGTCAAGTGTCAATATGGATCTTTCCAGTTGCTAGAAGGTCAATTATGAGCTGGAGGGCCACCTGTCAAAGGGAGAAGTGCTCAAAAGAGGCAATTCATCAGCATAGAGAAATTTTTGGGACATGGCCAACATGACCTTGTTTTTATCATTTAGTTCTCTTTTGTTATCCACATGTTTCCTTTTCCATTTTGAAGGAAGAGGATCCGCTGTGAGGGAGGTTATTCGAATGATAGTGTTTTCATTGACATAAAAATAGATAAAAAGAATATTGCAAGTCTAATAGAGGGTTAGAATGAGCTTGGGGGGAAGGGGGCTTTGGACCCAGAGGAATTCAGAGTGGTTATCACTGTGTTTTTTTCCTTTCCTTGTATTTGTTCAGACTTGTGATTCCTTTTCTTTTCTATCTTTCTCAGTGTACTAATATTAATGAGTGACTGATTTACTCGTGTTCTTATTCATATGATGATTGAATGAGGTTTTATTCTTTGAATTGGTGATGTAGAACTTGTTAATACACAGATTTTCACTGTGATTTTACTGTCATAAGTGCTAGAAGTATCTAGGACAGTTTCAAACCACACTTTTCCTTTTTCTCATTCTTTTATCAAGCCTATTGTTTGATATGAGGTTTCTAATGCCACTTTTTCTTAAGGATATAGTTGGGAATTTGTACAGTAGATGAATTTGACTGTCCTTATGGTCAAATGCTTGTGACTTTAAATCTTATCTTTCAAGATTAAATTTGAATTCTTTGCATGTTACCAAGCTCACTCGATTATAGTCTATGGTGACTCTTGGAGTGATAACACATTAGACAGTCCAAATGACACCACTACAAATTCATAATGCTCATACCTGATTCTAAAGGTTGTCTTATGGATGTCTTGTTTCTTGATTCTTACCTGGTGGTATCCTGATCTCAAGTCTATCTTCAAAAATATATTTTCCCCTCTTAGCTGATCCACGACCGATCCCTATTGAAATTGTAAACATGTTTGATAGGCTGGTGATCTAGGTTATTATAAGCCAGAAGGCTTATGTGATGATTAGGCCGGAGAGCCTAGATGCTAAAGGCCGGTGAGTCTATTTTTTTATATGTAAACACTCATATCATTAATATAATACATCTTTGCATGTATACCAACCATGACAAAAACGTACAGGGGAATAAAATCCACTAGGAAGGCAAAGGGATGGCTAAGATCCTAGGAAAGGGGGCTAAGCGAGAGGGCTTATCTCCAAGGAAATATTATAATATTATTTCTAAAGGCTATGGTGAGGATAATTATTTTATCCTAAGTTCTTATGGGAAAAAGAATAAATCCCAAGTGGAGAGAAACGAGCTCCAGTAGAGCCATGTGTCATCAAGGGAGCATGCAAATATATGTGGGGGAAATAATTTTGTTTTGGGATCCTTCCCCACTGAGAAACACATTCACTCATGCAACCATTCTCTCTAGGAGTCGACCTCTACAGCATTCACACACCTCTGGAATATCACCATGCATCACACACTCCTAGAGCAATACCCCGTACTTTTCTTGTTATCAACAACAAAATGTATCAATCGTATGGGGGAACAATGCACCTGTATCTACCTGAGCCAGTGTTATACCTTTATGCTATGACTAGCACCTGTTCCTTAGTTGAACGTTGTTTCTTCCATCACATGTTCCTTAGTTAAATTTTGTTGTTGTCATCACCACTACCTTTACCTGGTTGACTTAATATCTAGACTGAAGAAGCGGGTTGTCAGGCCCATGGGTTTGAAGAGGTAGGTTTTCAGGCTCATGGACTAAAGAGGCAGTTTTTTAGGCCCATGAGAAACTCTCTCCAGGTGAGAGAATTGTTGGGGAAGTGATTTCCTGAGGGAGCCCAACTGCAGCTACAATGCTCTGATACTTCCTTCCCAACCTGTTGCTGAAGCCTTGGAAGGAAAGTGGGGCAACCAAAGGACTATTCAACAGAGAAGGGGCACACTTCCTTGGGTAGGAAAGGCATGTGGGGAATGAGAGGTTGTATATTATTAGTTTGAGTTGGCTCCTGGGATGAAATACTTCAAGTTGACTGTGTAACTTCCTATTTCCTCAGCCTAGTTAGGAATCCATTTACTTGGGTGGAGTTTAGTCCCAACTCGGGGGTGACCCACTGCTAAGAGTACTGAGCAGTGTGGTCTAAGGCTAGGAGGATCATGGAAGGTCTACACATAGTTGGGGGTCTTGTATAAAAGATAAGTATCAATTGTGTGTTCATTGCATGTTGTGTATTTATACATGTCTTTATATTTATGGGTGTTTCTTGTGTATGCTACATGTATAGGTTTGTTGTTATTTCTGCATGAATCTATGTATTACAGAATATGTTTATCTTCTTAAGTTTTATATATATTAAGTTCCGCAAGAGTTTCTGTGTGGCATATCCTAGCAGGTCTTTGGCTGGGTATGTTACATATTAGAAATTGAAGGTTGTTACCCGTCCTCAGGCAGAGGCCGCGTACGCTACAAAAGAGGTCATCAATTCTGGGTAGAGGATATTTGTTATTCACAGTGGATTTATTCAGCTGTCGAAAGTAAATACACAACCTCAATGTTCCATCCTTATTTTTGACAAAGAGAATTGGTGGTACCCAAGGTGAAACCCTTGGATGTATGTACCCTTTCTTCAACAATTCTTCCAACTGCATTTGTAATTCTATTAAGGTCCTAACCCGCACATAGGTAGATCAATGTATTCAGATGTAATAAAGGTGAATATTAATAAGGCCTTTCAATAAAATAGAATAAGGTGGATGTAAGAAGACCTAATAGAAGCTTCCTCTTCTAGAAGGATCTTCCTCTAGATGCTTCTCTTAATAGACATATTTAGTATAAAT
>SNQJ01S0024442.1:214733-225377 GCA_010110895.2 Picea sitchensis | reverse complement strand
CATTGTATTGGTGTTAGTTAAAAGTTAAACATAATTAAAATGGTTAATTAAAAGTTAAACATAACTAAAATTGTTAGTTAAAAGGTAACATAATTAAAATGGTCATGTAAAAGCAAAACACTATTACAATTTTTCCTTCTTATACACACGAATTTTGCATTATGGTTTAAATAAATACATAATCTTTTATTCTAAAATTTAATTTAATTTTATAAAAAAATAAAATAAAACATTCAAATGAATATAATTTAAATTGTTCATTTGCTTATAACAGTTAAAAAACTTCACAAATACTTACCATCAGTGTTAAATATGGAGTTAAACAAAATTCGTTTTTCTATCATCATAATGTTAAGAAACCTTTGTGAAATGGGGATGTGTTATGTTG
The DNA here is from genome assembly GCA_010110895.2 of Picea sitchensis. Lineage (NCBI taxonomy): Eukaryota > Viridiplantae > Streptophyta > Pinopsida > Pinales > Pinaceae > Picea > Picea sitchensis. The sequence continues at coordinate 224,989 of SNQJ01S0024442.1, read as the reverse complement.
TTTTTATGTTTATGTGTTGCATGGAAAATGTTAAGAAGTATTTATATTGTTTAGAGTATTTGTTACACAAATTTTTAATGTTATTTTATGTTATATTTTATATTATTTAATATAAATATAAGAAAATAAATTAAATATTTTTTTGTTTTATATTTAGTTTTATGTTATATTTTATATTATTTAATATAAATATAAGAAAATAAATTAAATATTTTTTTGTTTTATATCTAATTATTAGACTATTATTGCATGCTTCATGCACCTCGTTCGCCACATCCCAATAGTTTATAATGACCTAATCTTCTCAAACTTTCACAAGTAGGATTGATATCTTTCCATTGACATTTGCTTTCCACGTTCATCAAAGGGTGTTAAGCCACAAGTTAGTCTTGCAAATTGGCGTTTACATGCCACTATTGTTATGTCTAGTAATCCTTTTTCATAAACAATGATTGTTGGGTTTAGGTATGATTATGGAGGGATTTACATAACATATTTTAGGTATATTTGGATTTAATCAAAAGAGTCGCTTTCTCATAAACTTCCTCATTATTAGTATTGTATCTATTTCTAGATTAACACAGACTTTATTATTACTTGAGGTTATTTTAGAGTAAATTCTATTGTCTCCACTTTCATTTTGTTTAGTTTGAGGTTTATTCTCTCCATTTTAGGATGAAAATTAATCATCACATATCTTGTAATCAATAAGGAGTATGAATTGGAAGAGCACTTCATTTTCTCATGATTTCTTATTATGAAATTTATGACAATATTATTACATATATATACATTATTATATTTTAAGTTATGTTAAATATGGAGACTATAAGTGTGTTGTCATTTTCATTGGAAATCTTACTATGTTTTAAATGAAATTGTTACATACACTTAGATCTATCTCAATCTAAAACCTTTTATATCACTGACATATTAATCATGTAGAAAGGAAGAGACACATGGACCATATCAACTTTCAAAGGAGCACTCAATGTTAGTTATCATCTACACTTTAGAACTCAAGTTTCATTCATAGTATAAATTCACCGTGATGTATAACTCTTTTTTTTCTCAACCTCTAATATTAAAAGAAATCACTTTTTTCTCACCTTTTTCTCATAAATTTATAGCTAAACATAATCTTGTATCTCTTATTTTCTTATCTATTTTTAACTCTCTCAAGTTTCTTATTTTTGAAGGCAGGTCGATACACTACTATCAAAGGAGCGATGGTGGTGGCTAGGGTTTATCCCTAGCTTCTCGTGGTGGCCTGTTTGGGGCTAAGCATTTCCCTGTGGAGGCTGTCTCTTCGACAACGGCGGGTCCTTCCCCATTTGATGTTGTTTTTCCTGGTTTCAGGTCTTCTCAAGCTGTGACTTCTAGTGAGCCGTCAGCGTGCCTTCTCATGGGTTCTCCCTCTGGTCTTTCATCAAGGGCAACTTTTGTTTGGTGTATGAGGGCTCGACTATGGGTGCACGCTAGTGGCTATTGTCGGAGTTTTGGCGATGGCGGCTTCAGGGGTTTGTTGCGGCGAGAGTTTTTGTCTTCTCTTTGATTTTTTTGGAACTCTCTTGACCTCTTCGTCCTTGGTAAGGTGTTTTATGTTGTGGTTCTTCACTTTTTGAAGCATGCTTGCAGATCTTTGGGATTTTTGCTGGTGGAAGGGTTTTTTTTTTTCCTTTTTCTTCCTCTTTTCAGAAGAGGTTTTGGGCCATAGCTTTGAGATCTTCACTGGGGGCATGTGGTGTTATAGTTAATACTTTGAGGTCATTTGGGGGCGTGCAATGTTTGATTAACACTTTGAGGTCCTTTGGGGGCATGCGACTTCTGGTTTTCTCTTTCTGGTGTTTGATGGGGTTTTTTCCCTGTTCAAATATCTTTTTGTACCCTGTGTGTTCGTTTTCATCTCTGGTGACTTTCTGGTTCTTTAGGCACTATGGTAATTTATGTTTTTGAGCATGGACTATGGTCTAAGAATGCTATGAACAAGATATGTATATTATGATAAAAATACACTTATATATCAATATAATGAGTAATTTTTTGTTGGAAAAAAAGTTCATTCATAATATAAATTCACCATGATGTATAACTCTCTTTTTCTTAACCTCTAATATTAAAATAAATCACCTTTTTCTCATAAATTTATAGCTAAACATAATCTTGTATAGGTGTATCTCTTATTTTCTTATCTATTTTTAACTCTTTCCCGAACCAAATCTTATATACTTTTTTAAAAACTATTTTAAATTTTCTCTTTATAAACTTCTTTTCCAAATCTTGATATTAATAATAAAATTAATTAATTTTAATTTTGATATTAATTTTTTTTTTTTGTTCATTCCCAAATCTTTTTTTTTAATAAAAAAGATTGTATTTCCTTATAGAGTCTTTGTGTCAATACATTGTTCAAAGTATGCCACCTATTTTTCCACATGCATGGAAACCAAAACAGGTGGCTTGCAAAATATATAGACGTGGCTATCGCAAAAAACCAAAGTTTTAACAAAAACAAAAATTGATTGTAATTGGTTCCTGTAAAACAAAATTCTTAAAAAACTAAAGGTGTGGTGAACTCGAGCTTCCATCATTTTTGTAAGTAAAGACGAACAATTGTTTGCAAGTCGAACAACGCTTCTGGGCGGGTGCACTAGACGGGGAGTTGAACAGGAGGTCCATGTGATGACTGAGGATTCTCTAATTGTGGAGTTGGTCGTCCAGGTTCCGGGGCATCTCGAAGATCAGCTAAGGGTGGTCATCCGAAAAACAGTGCGGGTTAAGCAAAACCTGCTATGTGCTCACGATCGTTGCCTCATGTTGTGTTGTTGCTAAATCAAATTTAGTCGGTGGAGTCTCTTCCATGGCCGGCCAGTGGGATACCTCTGTGGTAGTTGGGACATTCCTTGTTATTGAGTATTTCAACCAACTAGGGGGAATTTCTTCCTCGACCACACAACCACTTGGAGCCATTGTAGGATGAGCTAAGGGGTTGGCATTGTTGAAGGGCTCTTGTATTTTTGTGGTGGTTTCCAGCCCGTTTGGAGGAATTTCTTCCTCAATTGGGCAGCCTCATGAGTCGATCATGGGGTTGGAAAAGTGAGGTGGTGACTCCAGATTTCCTAGAGGAGGTTGGGGATATTCAAGCTAATTTTGGTCTAAGCGGGAGGGGCTAATAGAGCTGGTCGACAGATTAGAGGGCAGCGAGGGGTCTGGGTGATTACGTCGGGCTATGAAGTTGTAGTATGTTGGCCCTCGTTTGGGCTTGTCTTGCTCGCTCGACATAGTGGAGTTACGACGAGGAGGGAGGCAGAGAAGCAAACAAAGAACCCATTCCAGGGAAAAGCAAACTGTGCACACGTTATAGGTGATGAATAGATAGAGAATGGACGCCAACAAGGAGAGGGAAGCCCCTAGAGTGAGAGCTTTCCTGAGGAGAGGAGGAGAGGACAAAGAACAAAGTGCCAAATGGAAATGTAGAATGATAAAATTCCCGTGAGACCTTACCTTCATATAAATTGTTGAGGTGATAGAGAGGAGCGCCATGGAGATGGAGGTGACGTCAACCAGTTGCATTGTACCTGCTCCAATGATTCGTATTTGGTTCACAATGAGATCCATTAAATCGGCCTTATTGCACCAGTGCACTAACACCATTGCGACTTGAATGCTAGGCATGTTGAGCATGATGGATATGAGATTGGCGACTAGGGGTATTAACTCCCTTGTCCGCATGAGTTCCAGGTTACCAATGTTGAAAAAATATCACCCCATCCGGAGGTTTCTTTCCAAATCTTAATAATAATAATAATAAAATTAATTGAATTAAATTTAAATTTTCATTTTTTCCATTTAGGTTTCTTTTTAGAGGATTGGGTTGAATGGTCATTTGTATATGATTGAGCTTCAATATACAACCTTTCCCACCATTTGACCTTGATTAGAGTAATTACTTTACACTTCCTATATTATTTGGTTGATTGACTTTGAATGGTAATATTTTTCCACGGATCCCCAAAAGAAGGGTCTCAATAATTTGGCGTTTCCCTTACTTTATAACTTTGAGTTTGTCATTGGTGAATATGTCTCTACCTAAATTTCAAAGGACATAATAATTAATGGGAAACGCAAAGCATCTCTTAGAGACCCCTAATTTTTAAATGATTTTGGAATAAATTTCTCACCTCTTGTGATGGTATGTTCTTTGACATTAATGTTTTTAAATGGGTCACCATGAATATTGTATTACAATATTGGGGTTCCATTATTATTCCATATACAAAAGAAAATTAATCTTTTTCTTAAATTAGGATAAAATTATTATTAAAAATAAAATTAATTTTATATCATTTTAAAGAATAATAAATTTACAAATCACCCCAAACCTACAAAGCTCTTAATAAATATTCTCATATAAAGTTAATGCCATGCTTGTTCTAAATATACAATGAAAACACTATTAAATGTTATAATATTTTTTCTAATATTACCCCACCCCAGATTTATATGAGGGTGAACAAATAAAATGAAATACATGGCTTTAATAATTTTCATAGCTTTCATTTGTCATTATGAACTAAATTAATAAGGTTATTTTTTATTTTTTAAATGTACACTTATATATATTAGTGAGATCAGTAGGACAATATGTTAGTATGCATAATCATATTAGTGAGATCATTAAGACAATATGTTGATATGTGTAATCATATCAGAAAAGATGAGTAATGATAAAAGAAAACATTGTGAATGATTTAGTTAGAGTATGTAGCTACACCAATATTAGGGTCTATGTTAATTGGAGCAAGTTCAACATTGAACATTGGGTGCATTTGAAAGTAGATTGGTAGATTAATCTCGAAGACATTATTTCCACATTACTAGGTGACGTTGTAGGGATAATATTGCAATGGCCTAGGCTTTCAATGTGGGTCATTGAACCTCTCTTTCTAAATGCAAAGACATACCTTGTCTTCTGATTAGAAGGTGTGTTGGACATAATGTTTATCATTACATTGTATATATTTTGAAAATGTTTCATACATCATGCCATCCACTTATTATTGATTGAGTAGAGTTGTGTTGAGCTCTATTATAGTTATATTGAAATGAAAGTAAGATTGTCATCTTAGATGTGAGGGTGTCAATAATGGTACATATGTAATAGGTGAAGAATAGTCTCAGTCACATCATTAGTCAATTAGTCTATATATGGATGAAAGTTCATTGACATGTCTATCCTTTGTGTCCAACATGCTCTATAGGGATTTCCAAAAGTTGGAAATGAACTTAAGATCTTAGTCAAATACAATGGATAAGACAACATGAAATTTTCAAAAATGAATGAAGAATAATTTCATGGTGTCATTTATTTCTTTTGTTTTTGCAATATGTTAGGAGTTTTGTCTTGGAGAATAGATCGATAAGCACAAAGAACACACCAAGTTTTGTCATATTATGAATAACTATCTTAGAAAATTCATGGACGAAATATTCCACAAGCATAAATGGACAAAGGTTTATATTGACCCTACTTCATGTTTGTTGAATTTTCATCTTAATCAGTTAATTAGATTAGTCTTCTTTTACTTTTAACTATTAGCACAATAACTACACATAAAGGATCACTGAAAGAATAACATCCACAACATACACAAGATTTACCCTCGAAAAACCCTCTAGGGGAAAAACCCAACAAGCTTTCTCAATATAGATTCACCAACCAAGAACAATGCCTCTCTCTAGGAGAGAACTAACAAAGTAGATGATCCTCCTCTAACCCTTGACTAGGTAAGAGTAGTGCACCACTTAACCAAGATATATCTAAGAGATAGACCAAGAACCTTCACAACGTCACCTCCTAGCTGTAGTAGCTTCTCCCTTCAAGACTTGTGCACTTCTTTTGTAGCCACAAAACTTGTGTTGTGAGTGTGTCCAAATGAGGCATTGGCCTCTCTTATAAATAGTAATCATTAAGACAATATGTGGTATGCACAATCATATTAGTGAGATCATTAAGAAAATATGTTGATATGTGTAATCATATCAAAAAAGATGAGTAATGATAAAATAAAACATCATGAATGATTTAGTTAGAGTATGTAGCTACACCAATCTTAGGGTCTATGTTAATTGGAGCAAGTTCAACATTGAACATCGGGTGCATTTGAAAGTAGATTGGTAGATTAATCTCAAAGACATTATTTCCACATTACTAGGTGATGTTGTAGGGATAGTATTTCAATGGCCTAGGCTTTCAATGTGGGTCATTGAACCTCTCTTTCTAAATGCAAAGACATACCTTTTCTTCCAATTAGATGGTGTGTTGGACATAATGTTTATCATGACATTGTATATATTTTGAAAATGTTTCATACATCATGCCATCCACTTATTATTTATTGAGTAGAGTTGTGTTGAGCTCTATTATAGTTATGTTGAAATGAAAGTAAGATCGTCATCTTATATGTGAGGGTGTCGATAATGGTACATATGTAATAGGTGAAGAATAGTCTCAGTCACATCATTAGTCAATTAGTATATATATGGATGAAAGGTTGTTGACATGTCTATCCTTTGTGTCCAACATGCTCTATAGGGATTTCCAAAAGTTGGAAATGAACTTAAGATCTCAGTCAAATACAATGGATAAGACAACATGGAATTTTCAAAAATGAATGAAGAATGATTTCATGGTGTCATTTATTTCTTGTGTTTTTGCAATATGTTAGGAATTTTGTCTTGGAGAATAGATCGATAAGCACAAAGAACACACCAAGTTTTTTCATATTATGAATAGCTATCTTAGAAAATTCATGGAAGAAATATTCCACAATCATAAATGGACAAAGGTGTATATTGACCCTACTTCATGTTTGTTGAATTTTCGTCTTAATCAGTTAATTATATTAGTGTTCTTTTAATTTTAACTATTAGCACAATAAATGCAGATAAAGGATCACTGAAAGAATAACATCCACAAAATACACAATATTTACCCTGGGAAAACCCTCTAGGGGAAAAAACCAACAAACTTCCTCAATATAGATTCACCAACCAACAACAATGCCTCTCTCCAAGAAAGAACTAACAAAGTAGAGGATCCTCCTCTAACCCTTGACTAGGGAAGAGTAGTGCACCACTTAACCAAGATATATCTAAGAGATAGACCAAGAACCTTCACAACGTCACCTCCTAGCTGTAGTAGCTTCTCCCTTCAAGACTTGTGCCCTTCTTCTGTAGCCACATAACTTGTGTTGTGAGTGTGTCCAAATGAGGCATTGGGCTCTCTTATAAATAGTAGTTGGCCAGCCTAAAATTAGGTCTGGGCTGACCTATCACTTTAGCTTTCTATTTTTCATTTTACTTGTCAAGGCATAATAGGGCCGATGTTTACAAAGGAACAATAGGGTCGTCTTAACAAATATAATATAATAATATTATTTAGGGTTTGTCTTGGTCAAATACAATAAGGATATCTTCCAAAGATACTCAATCTTCAACACTCCCTCTTAGCAAGGAATGTATTCTTCTTGTTATGATCATCATCATTTCTTTTGCGCTTTTGTACATTTGGTCATTGTCTCGTTGTCAATCACAGATCTATATATCATAGGAAGTTCTGCACTTTTACTGGAGTAGCATACCAACCTGTGTTGGAGTAGCATACCAACCTGCACTGGGGTTAACATACTAGCCTGCATTGGAGTAGCATACCAACCTGCACTGGAGTAGCGTACCAGCCTGCGTTGGAGTACCAACCTGCGTTGGGGTAGCATACCGACCTGCGTTGGAGTACGAACCTGTGTTGGGGTAGCATACTAGCATGCATTGGAGTACTAACTTGCACTGGGGTAGCATACCATCATGCATTGGAGTACCAACCTGCGCTAGGGTATCATACTAGCCTATGTTGGAGTACCAACCTACACTGGGGTAGCATATCATCCTGCGTTGGAGGACCAACATGCGCTGGGGTAGCATACCAGCCTATGTTGGAGTACCAACCAACATTGGGGTAGCATACCAGCCTGCGTTGGAGTACCAACTTGCATTGGGKTAGCTCCCACTACTGGGGATCTCATCACTTCCCTCTACTGGGGAACACATCACTTCCCATTACTRGAGAACACATCACTTCCCGCTATTAGGGAACACATCACTCCCTCTCATGAAGGAAAATCCTTCTGGACCACACCAAGCTTGTCTCTGAAGTATTCAAACTTCACTCTTGACAGAGGCTTAGTCAATACGTCATGACATACTGGGTTCTCTGACAACTTCATTCAACTATGGTTGTCATAAACGATACAGGTGTCCTCCAAATTGAGATCAAACAATTATGCAATCAACTTCCAAAGCTACATTGTTTCACCACAAGTTGTCCATGCTACCACATACTCTGTCTCTACGGAACTGAGTTCCATACCATTTTTCTTCCTACTGAGCCATGAGATCACAGTTGATCCCAAACTAGAGCAACATCCAGATGTACTTTTTCGGTCCATGACACTACCTACCCAATGTGAATTTGTGTAGCCCTTGCAGTCTTATCTCTCAATCTGAGATATATCTGAGTCCATAATCAATTGTACTTTTCAGGTACCTTATCATGTGTTTTTCTGCAATCGGGTGAACATGTCTAGGCTCAATATGTTCACTGCAAAACATATATTTGTCCTTGTGTTCATCAAATATATCAACGAACCAAAATTTCACATCAAATTGTACCAACTGGTACACTTTCTCAGCTGCAACTCAATATGCTCAATCATGTGATGGCTCTATGTGCTTTTCACAAAGAACTATTTGTCTCACTATCTTAGAGTATGTCCTCTACCCTCTCTACAATTTTTCCTTTTGGAATTGGGACTATGCACCTGCAGCTACTTTTTCTGAAACTAAGAATGACTACTCCATTCTCACTATAGTTGTTGAACTATGAGAGTAACTCATATACTCCATCACGATAACATATTCATTTTCTCCCTATGAATATCATACTGCATCGACCTCTTTTAATGGATCATGGTTTTTCTATATATACTTCTTCTAATTACTAGAGCAAGTGTCTCATCATAGTCTTCTCCCTCTTGCTGGGAGAATCCTATGGACACAAATCAGGCTTTGTACATCTCTATGAATGGTCCTGGGGAGGCTTCTCCTCCTTACTAGATCGTGAGGGATAAATCCCTATGAAATCTAACTCCTTCTGAGATGGTACTTGGTGGGGTCACCTACCTCACCACTGGTGGAGCCATCTTCTCCACATGATATGGCTCGTTAATGTTATATGGCTTCACTTCCTGCAAAGTGTCACATGACCATGTTGGTTTCTTCCTAGTTACTGCAATGATTCTAGGTAGGCCCTTATGGCTCTACTAACTTTTCCTGATGATCTGAAGAGTGATCAACTGCACCAAAGGGATTTGATTGGTCATCTTTGGAGCCTTCTTCTCCTTACAATCAATCTCCATATGAGATACTCTGTATCTCACAAAATTACCCTTCTTCGTCTTCTTATTCTTTGTTACGTGGATGCATACAATCATGTATACAACTTATTATCTGGATAGTTTGTTTCATGTCTCAAACTAGAGATCATCTAATATGTTGTCTCCTGCAACCACCACTATAGTTTCCCTTAGGGTTATCACTTGTGACTTGCCCGGAACAAGAGCAACAAGGGATAAACAATAGACAAGAATAATACTCTTTATAATAACAATAAAAAAAATAGAGAGAACAATCGTCATGGTAGCTCCTTCATAGATATCACTTGTGACCTGCCTGGAACAAGAGCCCAAAAAATAAGAAATAAACTAATAAGAAATGAGAGAAACACTCTTCTAGTGTTGTGATCAATCATTCCTCCATGGTAACCTGGAAACAAAACAAGAAGTTTCTCCTAGAGGAGATGTTAGTTATATCTAGTACATAATTACAATAATAATTTAACTCAATAATGCTCACATACTACTAAGTATTCAATAATAAAATTTTCAAAGATTTCCATCACAACTATAGTGTTTACTTGTAATGTTGATCCGGATTATTTTCGGCACGAAATGAGAGCGGAGATATAATAAAGAAATGCACAGAGATATCGTGTATATCCAGTAATATAACAGAAATATATCAGAGATGCAACCATAAACACAGAGATACAGTAATACAATATTTCTATTAATGAAAGAAATGTACAGAGACTGTAAAAATACAGAGTGAAAGACTCGCTAGAATGGTGGCAACTTATCTCT
>SNQJ01S0024442.1:176421-206367 GCA_010110895.2 Picea sitchensis | reverse complement strand
AAATAGGTAATTTAAAAAATAGTTTAATTTAATTTCAATATCACTATGATGGAGAGTTAGAAATAGTCAACTTTATATATATATATAGGAATGATTAATGCACATCTAAAGTGGAACAAGTCATCGAGCAATGGATCTGGAAAATAAAAAATGATGAAAAAGACAAAAGATGGTTTCAAATAATATAAATATTTGTGAAAAATGGGTAATCAAATTTATTTTAATTTTTTTTAGACTCGTGATCTTCTTCAACATGACTCAAACCTAAAATTTATATAACCCTAACATGAAATTTAACATTAAATTTTATATAATATTGTTTTGTAATATATATATATATATATTACTTTTAATTAAATGTTTAAATTATCAAAATCTAATCGAATGTTAAATTTTATATAATATTATCTTATTATATATATAGTTTAAATATATTTAAAAAATATTTCACCCTTAATTAAATCTTAATTAAATGTTTAAATTATCAAAATCGAAATGTTGAATAGTGTCAAATAATTTAAGGTTTTTTTGTTGTAATGTTAACATCATTAATTTTACTTCTCGAAATTTTCAATTTACCCTTTTAACTTTGGCCCCCCACCTTTTGACTTTCAATTAATTATTTATTCGTCCATCTTTTTCTCTTTCTATTTTGTCGCCTTATCCCATAACTTTGTACTCTCTGGATTTGACATCATGTGCTTTAACTTTGGGTTTTCTTGGTGTTTTTTTTAGTATTCTTGGAAACTGTATTAAACTGTATTGTGTTGAAACTATTTTTTAGGTTTTGAAGTATGATTTAAATTTGTTTTTAATTGGATAAGAAATTGTTTTTTTAAGGTGTAAGAAAATATGTTAACAATTTAAGATTTGGATTTTTTTTAAAGTAAAAGTGGAAATTTTGTCCTTGCAAACTACTAATTATATATTTGAAGTGGCTAGATTTTGTTTGTAAATGATGATGTAGCTACATATTAAAGTCTTGAGATTATATCTGATAACCTTAGTATTGCAATTTTTTTTTTGTTTTGAAAAAAAAAAGAAAAAATACTATTATTATTTTATTTAAAATGTTTGATGATAGATAAAATGGTCACTTAAGATATGCTAGATTAAAAAGTTTTGGGTAGTATATAAGTGTGTGGTTTGGAGGTAAACAATGAAGTGATTAGATTTGTGTTAATACGAAGATTCTTAATCAAAACCCTTGTAATGAATTTGGATAATGTTGAGCACAAGTTTCGAATAATTTTGATGACATAGAAAATATTTTTCATAGAAAGACAATTTAATAAAAAATCAACTATAAAATATTATAAAGTGTTTTTAGGTACCAAAAAATAAAGACACTGCTCTTCATAGAAGGACAATTTAACAAAAGCTCAAGTGTTTTTGGATTAAAAAATAAAAAATAAACTTCCATTCAAAACTTTTTTACAATTATGTCAAACTAAGAAAGTATACATTCTAATCTATGCGACATAAAAAAAAATTGCAATTATTTTTTCCTTTTATTTGTAAGTAGTTAAATTCGATATCATTTTATTTTATTAGCATTACTCAAATCAATAAAAGTTGACATTCTTCCTATCCTAAATTATAAAATCACCTTACTTCTCTTACTTCTCTTAATATAATAAAAACAAAAATTGGTAAAAAATTAAATTACCAAATCGATATAATAACATTCTCCCACCCTACCATATAAATCCTAATAAACCATATTTCCTATCCTTATTTTTTTTTTAAATGCATGGTAAATCATCTACGATGAGCAAAACAAACCTCACATAGTGAACTACTTTTTCACTATTATGTCACACTGCAAAAGCATAAATTAAATTCTAACATATGCCACTCTATCTATTTTTTAGGTGGTACTTTGTTTTTCTTGTGATGCTAGTTGTCGAATTTTATCCCAATAAATTTTTTATGAGGATTATACCAATCAACAAACAAAGAATTGATATCTCTTTTATCTTAAATTGTAAATGTATTAATTTTTTAATTAAAAAAATTGAAAATCGATTCATTGACTACAATTTGAATGGGCTTAATGGTTAAGAATATATGTTTCATTCTAGGAGGTCACATATTCAAATCTACAGGGATAGGGTATATACATCTCTGTAGAATTTAACAATCAAATCGCTTTGTTGAGGGGGTCCCTTATCCGACAAACAAGGGGATCTCATACACCAATTTGGTGTATGACTTGGTCGTGACCTTAAAATATATTATTATTATTATTATTATTATTATTATTATTAATATTTTTCCAATCTATCATATAAATTTTGATATATCATGATTCTTACGTCAATAAGAGTGTTTAAAGAGGTAGTGGTCCTCTATTAACATAATGATTGATTGGTTGTGAGGTGATCGTATAGACTTGTCCAACCTTCTCATAATCCTATGTAGAATGTGTTGTGTGTGAATAATAAAAAGCATAAAGTATCTTATTAATGCCCACTTAGACCGATTTCGCATATCAAAGATATGTTATACCCATTTGATGACAAAGAGAAATCAACTTCGTAAGGTCAAACACCTTCTTTGACACACACACACACACACACACACGAATTTCAATGTACGACAATCCTTATGTCTATGGAGGTGTCCACATAAGTAGTGAACCTCATATTAACATAATGGTTGATTGGTTGTAGAATGAATATATGTGTTTGCTCGACCTCCCCCTCCTTTATGAGACATGTCGTGTGTGTGTGTGCATGCGCTTACAGTCTCCTCTCCTTTTATATGCCATCTCACAAGGATGAGTTATAGCGAAAGGGCTCTCTTTTCGACCACAAATTTGATAGAAATTTTAGGCATGGTCAAAGTTCCACCATGGTCAAAGCTCTGTGCCTAAGGACTTGTTTAATTCCAAATCGACTTGGATCATTGAAAATTCAATTAGAATTCTTAATCGATGTGAACTATGATTTTCTATATTGCCAAATTCTAATGACAAAAAAAAAGTTTGTTACACAATTGTTACATGGTTGTGATGCACTACCCACAACAATGACATCGTATTTGATATCTTAAAATAATTTTTACAACTTCAAAATTTTCTCTCATTATTTTCATATTAATATTATCAATCCGCAATAACCATAATGTATTTGACATCTTGAAATAGTTTTTACTACTTTAAAATATCCATTCTGATCATATTGATATTATCATATTATTAAGATCATAGTATGTTGAAATTTGTATATATATCTAAAAAAATAATTTTTTTTTACATAATAAAGTTGATTTTCTTCGATGATCTAGCATAGTTTCAACAATAATATTGAAAAAGTGAAGTGAAATGAATGTTCATAATAATTACAAATCTTACTACTACGACACATCCCATGTTTTTGATGAAAGCTTATTGGTTAAATGCCATATGACCCAGAGGCCCACATATAATGCTGCTGACTCATCATCCCAACAAAAGTAACGGGAAAAGAGAAATTACCTACCGAACAGAGCACAACGGGCAGAAGCGAACCGGGGGTGGAGCGTGTAAAATGTGGAGTTAGGAGTCAACGAAGTGGAGGAGGGATGTGGGCCCCGGGCGTCAGTAGGCCACTTGGAGATCTGACGGGCGGGCGGGCCCCGGCGGGTGGGACTGCCTGCAGAAGGCGAGACGCACTACTAGTGCGTTACAGACGGCGCCTCCGGTCAACTCCCCTGACCCGCTGTCACGAATGGGCCGGCACGTGTCACGGCCGAGAATGACCCGGACCGTACGTGCGCCCCGCTTAGCACTACTCCGTTGGTCAGACCTCATCGGATGCCCCCTCCAACTCGCAAAAAGCACACATTTTATTAAAAATATTTGATGGGCAATGATGACGATTCTCAAATGCGGTCATTTCATTATTATTCATTTATCTCTAGGTACCTACCTAGCCACTCTATCATGGGAGACCTCTCTTTCCCCCGCTCTGCAAAACAGGGCTGAGAACCGAGAGGTGGCCGGCCACGAGGCAGGGAAACGAAGCCATGAATGAAGATGGTGTCATTGGGAACGGTGCAGCGGGCGTTTCTGCAGGTGGGTTTTAGTTTGTGAGCGATTTCCTGGCCTGTAGGCGGAGAACGGGCAACATGGTAGTTATTGTGGTATGGTGGTTTTCTGCGACTTCTCGGAATTTGTTGTAAGTTGTGATGACGATGAAGCAGAGAAGTTTTGAACGTTGGATGATGATGTTGATGATGAGGTATTAATTAATGAGTGTTGTGCGTCAACGGTTTTTTTATGCAAGTGGGTGGTCCGATTCTTGTGGTGATGGTGGTGGTGGTGGCGGTTTTTTAGACTTGCTTGCTTCCTTGTATTCTGAAGCCCCGCTTCTTATCACGATAGACTGCCATTGTTTATGGCAGCAAGGGCTCAGGTCTCGGGTTCGAGTCGTTAAGGGCGGTGCAACTGCACAAGGAGGTTCGTAACTTTTTTGTTTTTGTTTTTTGGGTTGGTTTCATGGATCCTGATGATGCCTGTGAGTAGCGATGAGATGGCGAGGATTGTAGGTTGACTTTTAGTGCCAGAGGTGTGTTTGTTTGTTTTGTGGGTGTGGGTGACTGTATGGATAGTTGGGTGGAGGTGGATTGACTTTTATTTAATGGTTTTGGTAGGATTTGGTTGGGATTTTTGTTTTTTTAATGGCTTGTTTGTTTGTGGGCGTCAATGTAATATGCATGAACTTGCTTTGGACATATCTAGTTGTGCTGGCTGGGTTGGCTTTTGTTTTTAGCTGATTGTGTTTCTGTGCCATTGACTTGGGCTTTGCAGATGGGTTTGTGAATGGGGCATTGGGTTTTTGTTTTACAGAGCAGTATCTATCTGTTTCAGACTATCAGGGAAGATTGAGGCTGAAGCAGCAGCAGCAGCAGCCATGAGGGAGGTTAATAATGTTGAGGAGGCTAATAGAGCTGGGTTAGAAAGCAGCTATAGAGTATTGGCAATTTTATCACAGCAACAGCAGCAGCATCAAGATCAGAGGCATGAGATTAATACTCTGAGTGATTTGGATATGACTACTAAGGAAGCCATATCAAAGTTTCAGAAGGTGGTATCCTTGCTGGGAGCAAGGACAGGTCATGCAAGGTTCAGAAGGGGTCTTCGCCAATCCCCTGCCTACAC
Organism: Picea sitchensis; assembly: GCA_010110895.2. NCBI lineage: Eukaryota > Viridiplantae > Streptophyta > Pinopsida > Pinales > Pinaceae > Picea > Picea sitchensis. The sequence goes on along the minus strand of SNQJ01S0024442.1, from coordinate 201,221 downwards.
AAAAGCATGCATGGAAACTCCAAGCTATTGTTTCAGTCAACATGTCTCTCCTGGATTGGTTTATCCCCCAGAACTGAGCCAATCGCCAGCACCAATCAGACAATTTATGCCTAGTCAGAACTCAACACCAGCAGTTTTTGGTATGAGTGCTCATCATCATCGCCAACAACAGCTATACCAACAGCAGCAGCAACAACAGCAGCAGAAGTTGCACTACTCTCAATTACAACATCAGCAGCAGCAGCAGCTCAGCTTGCAAGCAGAGCTCATGTTGAGAAACAATTCCTTCATGAAATTTGAGAACTCCATCAGCTGCACACCCACGCTTTCATCAACAAAATCATTCATGTCGTCCTTGAGTATAGATGGCAGTGTGGCAAATGACAAGCCGCCATTGTTAACCTATCATCAGCTCATGAATCCCGTTCAGGAAGGGGCCACGGTCTCGTCTTCGAAGCGAAAATGTTCTGGAAAAGGCGATGAAGCAGGTGGTAAATGCAGGAGCACTGGAAGGTGTCATTGCTCAAAACGAAGGTCAATCTCGATTCCATGTTTTCAATGTCTCTGTGCTGTTTCACATTCTTCGTGCGTATACCGTTTTCCACCTTTTTGGGCCCAAATTCCAACTTATAGAAGGAATTGCTTTCACCAGATTGGCAAGAATTCAGATTATTGGGTTTCCTATTGGTTAATTGTCTTGTGGGGGGAAGGGCTGATATTATCAAGCAATAATCGTTTTTGTGTGTTCACAATTCAGTTCAACAAGAACTAACATGTTATTGAATGAAATATTCGAATCTTACAGGAAACTAAGAGTGAAAAGATCTATTAGAGTACCGGCCATTAGTAGCAAGCTGGCTGATATTCCTCCAGATGATTACTCATGGAGGAAGTACGGGCAAAAACCCATCAAGGGTTCCCCTCATCCCAGGTATTGACAGTATATTATTTTGTACTTGGAAAACAAATTGAAATTCTGTAAATGAGTAGAAGATTGGATGTTTTAGTCGATTAATGCTATAGGCTGAATGCGATCCCTTAGTTGTTTATTGCCTTCTGAGTATATTATGCAGTTTGATTCAAATTTCTTTGTTAAGTGGACACCTGCAATGAGTTGTGTGTGGATGTGTGACATGCATAAATATTTTGGTTGTGACTGAAATTTGGGATACTGCCAATGGGGTTGTGGTTCAATTGTAAGGGAGGTGGGTTCTCAGGCACCCACCAGGGTTCCAATCCCCCTGATGGCTTATGTGCTTAATCGTTGCCCTCCGTGGGCCGGCTTGGCTTGCCCGTGGAAGCAGGCCGCTGCAATGTGGTTTGTCTCTCATGGGCGAATTCGCCCCGTGCAAGTGGGGCTGCTTGTAATTTTTCCAATCTAGCTTGTCAAAGCATTACTTTCAAGGAAAAAATAATCGGATGCTTCGATCAAGGTAAAAGTGGACAGTGAACCATCATGACCTCTCTTTTTAAAATGTTGATTTAATACAGGTTTCAACTTGTGGATTTCACTAATTCCACCCTCCTCTCATATCAACTTTCAAGTCTTCTTTGCTATTTATTCATGCACACTAATGGCTTATGGTCATAATCACCTTTTATCTACTTTTCATCTCAGACAATTTCATCTTAGAGTTACTTTCTTAGTAGAATTGTAGGAAACTTGTTTATCAATGTTAAACTGAAACATTTCTTTTGTTCCACTCCACTAAAAAGATATTTTCTGTTGAATTTATCCTAGTAATTGTTACTACAGCTGTGCTGAAGGATGCTTTCTTTTTTTGCTTCTTCATATTTCAGATTTTGTTTATGCAAAACAGACTTTCATTTCTTAAAAATACTCATGGACTTACGAAGTTGCTGTAGTGCACACTATGAGAGATTGGCAATAAACATAAAGCATTGCAAGCAAGATAAGAATTTCTTCATTGTTGATTATAACTGCCAACTGTAGGTTCCTGAGCAATAAACTCTCTATCCACCCTCCTGATTGTGATGCCAGGGGTAGATTCTGCAAGATGCACATATGAAGATTTGGCATTTGTGTGGCTTTCCTTGCATAGTGTATATTTTGTTGCTTAACCCTCTTAACCACGGGCCATGGGCAGGTTATATTATTGCTACTGGCCTATAAATATTTTATTGTTCATCGTTCTCTGTTAAAATTATAATTAGTGCAAGTTTTGACCCGTTTATGGTTTCTTTTGTTCACATTGACCTTATAGCTGCTGTGTAAGTTTCGGCTGTTTTTGCATAGGGTTTTTATTGTGCATGTCTGAGAGAGCTCTTGACTTAATGCATTTGCTCTTTCTCGCAGGGGCTATTATAAATGTAGCAGTGTGAGAGGTTGTCCTGCCAGGAAACATGTGGAACGCTGCTTGGAAGACCCCTCTATGCTGATTGTGACTTACGAAGGAGATCACAATCACTCTAGAAAACTTTCTGGAAGCCCGAATCTTGTGGTGCACCCTTGAAGTTTCCTCTGTATTGTTTTGCTCTTTTTGACTTTGCAGGTTGGCTTATGGGACAGCAAATCGAAAACCTGCCTTTAACTTGGAAATGTTTTCTCTGGTGTTGGCATATTGCAACCATAAGGCCATGTGATCATTTTGCCGCAAACTGAAAGAGGCTGACACTAGGCTTTCCTTTGTAATTGGTTCCTCTAGAGGGGACGATGGCGTTTTTGCTGTATGCATTTTTCCTTAACTGACATTCGTGAATTTCAAGTTCTATATACAAGTAGGTCTGATGGTTAATCAGGCCTTGGCATGATGTCTGGTTGAGTTTAAGCTTAAATGATTGCAACCAGTTTGTTTCAGCAAGAACAATATGACAGATGTGTCCCTCCTAGCAAATACGGAACGGGAAAGAACTGGTGTTGTCAGTCTCTTGAAGACAATTTAGCTTTTATCTCCACTGATTGGTGGCTGCTGTAAATTAATGCAAAGTTATGGCCTAATGGAGTTATACATTTTTGCAATTCCTCTGCTTCAATCTTTCATATATGGATGTAATTTATATGGGTTGGTTTCCTTTATCAGGAATTGCTCCACGAACCTTCTTCTGGACTGGAATATCTCGTCATTGCAGGCTTGGAATTCAATCTGTTATAGAAGATAGTTATGACAAGAACACTGAAGATTGCTGGCCTTTACACAAAGTTACAAATTATAGAACCCAACAGCAACGTGACATCCATTATCCATTAACATATTTTAGATTGGCCCTTCTGATTAAGGCCTTTCATTCGTTGCTTGATTTGTTAAAATATTCTACAAATTCTGCATTGCATCACTTCTTTTGCCTGTCAGCTTGTGGAGTAGGGTGTGTTTTTCATCGAAATATCTGTGCATTTGATTAATTCTAGTCCCAAAATGTGTATAGATTTACTGTGCAAATATGTAAACTTGCACCTTTTTCAATCCTCAAAGCTAAAATATTCAATGATATTTGTCTATCCCAGTTTCTTCATGACAGTTAAGAGTTGAAAAAATTAACATCTTCATGACAGTTAAGAGTTGAAAAAATTAACATAGATCCTTTTAGCATAGATCTATTTTAATTTCGGATATTTTAATAATTATTTTAGCATAGATCTATTTTAATCCTGAATATTTTAATAATTATTTTAACATAGATCTATTTTAATCTCGGATATTTTAATAATTATTTTAACATAGATCTATTTTAATCCCGGATATTTTAATAATTAGTTAACCTTGGATCTATTAATAAGTGGCTACAAGGTACAGGGATCAAATAACTATTAATAAGTGGTGGCTACAAGGTACAGGGATCAAATAGCTCTTAATAAGTGGCGGCTACAAGGTACATGACTATCAATAAGGCAGTATTCTAAATGTTCTACCACAGGGATCAAATAGCTGATCAAATAGCTCTTAATAAGTGGCGGCTACAAGGTACATGACTATCAATAAGGCAGTATTCTAAATGTTCTACCACAGGGATCAAATAGCTCTTAATAAGTGGCGGCTACAAGGTACATTACAAGGTACATGACTATCAATAAGGCAGTATTCTAAATGTTCTACCTCTTGAGGTTTGGTTTTTCGGTAATTTTTCGCTTGATTTTTGCCTGAAATCTGGTGATGAATGATTGGATTTGAGTGGCCAGGTTTGTATAATCTGAAAGTGTTTTAGGGGTTTTCAGCACCCTGAATCATTTATGCTTGCACCCTGAATCCATTTATGCTTTCAGAAAGACAATTTAAGCAACTGAAAATAGAGATTTTATCCAAATTTACATTGCCGGATTCCAATCAATTCCTGTCAAAAAACCCAAAAGATAAAATGTTTAGCTAACGCCATTAATAACGCCATTAATAAGTACTGTCAAAAAACCCAAAAGATAAAATGTTTAGCTAACGCCATTAATAAGTAGCAGATACAAGGTACATGGATCAAATAAAACCCAAAAGTATCAAGCAGTTAAAAGAGAGAAGAATTAAATAAAACCCAAGTCAAACCCAAATGTATCAAGCATTTAAAAGACAGAAGAATTAAATAAAACCCAAGTCAGGATCAAATAAAACCAAGCATTTAAAACATAGAAGAATTAAATAAAAGTCAGGATCAAATAAAACCAAGCACTTAAAAGATAGAAGAATTAAATGAAACCCAAGTCAGGATCAAATAAAACCAAGTGTATCAAAGCACTTAAAAGGGTTAAATAAAACCAAGTCTATCAAGCACTTGATAGAAGGATTAAATAAAACCCAAAGGATCAAATAAAACCTAGGTGTAACCTTAACATTAACACAAACACAATAGATAGATATGGGGTTAAGGTGGAGTTAACTATTTTTTGACATCATTCATAGGCATCACCTACAAACAGATTTCTTATCCCAATTTTCCTCTTATCCCAATTCTCTCTAAGCAATCGGATAGATTATTGTTTATATCCAATTCTCTTATTATCCCAATTCTCTCTAAGCAATCGGATGGATTATTGTTTATATCCCCTGGATGCTAAGGGGTTTTCATTTTATAAAATTCTTTGTTTATAAAATGCTAAGGTAGTAAAAACCATCTTTGTTTACTGAAAGTAGTAAAAGCCATCTCATAAGGTAGTAAAAACTTCAATGGGCGCTGCCATGAAGTTCTTAGATAACTAGCAATGACACTATACTGTGTAAACCGATCATAAGTATCATTCAAACAACACGGCAATCAGATATATTATTGTTTATATCTGTTGGATACAAGGGTTGCAAGTATACGGATATAAGTTACAGTGGAAGCAGGAGATGCGGAGGGTGCGGCTAGGGTTTACCCTAGCCGCAGCCTGCTACAGCCACAGTCGCAGCTTGTAGTTGATGCAGATGGAGGGTGCCGAGTTCGCTGGCATCGCCGGTTCGTTGCTACTGTTCTGCGTTTTTTTCGTTTAGGACTGGTGCGTTGGTGTGGGGCTCAGGGAAACCCTAGCCGCCGCCTTCTGCAGCTCGGGCGTTAAGCTGGTGCGAGTTGTTGTCGTTTGGGAGCATTTGATCCCTCGGTGTTGTGGCTCGGATTCTCGGTGGCTCTTCCTCTATCACGTCTCTGGGACTCTGGTTTTTGGGCTCTTCGTTCTGGGGCTTGTTTCGGGATTCCTTTTATTGGGCTGCCGCTCTGTTAGACTGAGTTTGTGTGTGGGGTTTTTTCTTGCCTCTGGTAGTGGTGGATCTTTGTGCCAGTGGCAGTGGGAGTGGTTGTCTTTTATCTTCCTTATTTCAGTAGAGGTTTTGGCCCAGAGTTTTGAGGTCCTCCTTTAAGACTTGCGGTGTTGGGTAATACTTTGAGGTTCTATGGTGTTGGGTAACACTTTGAGGTCCTCATCGAGGATGATTAACTTCGAGGATGATTAACTACTGCGAGTTTGATTTCTTTTGAACCTGGTACCTCCAATTCTTTAGACTGATACTTTGAACTAACATTGCTTGGCCTTCCAAATGTATTTTCAGTGATGAAAACAATTATATATAATATAATGAACAATTTTCTGTTAAAAAAAAAACATCATTCAAACAACACGGCAATCATATATATTATTTATTGTTATTTATATCTTTTGGACGGTTATGATAAGTTTTTATTTATAAAGTTTTACTATTTACTACTGAAAATAGTAAAAACCAGAACTAACAATGACATTAGATTAGACTCATTAGACTCTATAAACTGATGGTAAGTCTCATTCAAACAACAATTTACAATTTATGTTAATTAATTTTAGATTAATCAGTTAATTTAAGTTCTTAGATAACTAGCAATGACACCATACTGTGGAAACCGATCATAAATATCATTCAAACAACACAACAATCAGATATATTATTGTTTATTGTTTATATTAATCAATTAATTGAAATTTGTAGATAATTACCAATGACATTAGACTCTGTAAATTGATTGTAAGTCTCATTACTTAACAATTTATGTTAATCAACTGATAGTGTAAGTCTTATTAATTAACAATTTATATTAATCAACTGATAGCAATGTTCCCCATTTAGGAAGAGGGTTACTATATATTTGGATGAACAAGTTTCATGTCATGCATGGATTTTTTTTTTTATTTCAGGGATTTTGTAGGATAGTTGAGAGTTTGAAAATTTTTAAATCAGCATAAATCAATTTTAACTTTGGGTTTATTTAGGGTTTACAAAGTAAGTTAGGTGTAAATTTCTAGATTAAGATGGATCTATATTAGTTTAAGATTAAAGTCTATTAAGCACTTAAAGAGTAAAGGGATCAAACAAAACCAAGTTTACTAAGTATCTAGGTTTGCACTTTACACAATAAATTTAAAAGCCAAACAGATCAAATAAAACCTAGTTGTAAACTTAATACAATACATTTTAAGTTTATTGAGTACCTAAAAAGTAAAGGAATAAAATAAAACCAAATTTATTAAGCACCTAAATGTTAGAGGGATCAAATAAAACCCATTGGATCAAATACAACCTATGGGTAATATTAACACAATAGATCTAGGGTCAAGGTGGATTTATGTTAAATAGTTAAAAAAATAAAAAGTCGACAATTTTTTGACATCATCTATAAGCAAATCAAAGAGATTATTGTTTATATCCCCTGGATACAAGGATTATAAGAGGATTTCATTTTATAAAATTCTTTGTTTATTGAAAATAGTAAAAACCATCCCATAAGAAACCTTAGCCTAATCAATGAGTGCTGCCATGAAGTTTGTAGATAACTAACATCTCTATATATTTGGATGAACAAGTCTCATGTCATGCATGGAAATTCTTTACATGTGTTTCAAAATTGTTTTAACAACTGTAAAAATATCATTCTCTTACTTTATTTGTAAGTTTGCTTCTCTCCTAGAACTTTGATAGATTATCGTTTATATCCTTTGGATATGAGGAGGGTTGCACTGTAACACCCTTGTTTCCCCCAACTTGTAATTAATCATTAATTAGGATTACCATGTTGTGGCATGGGAACATTGTAAATGTATTATTGTTCAATTGCCAAATAACTGACTGTGAGGGTGAAGCCTTGAAAGTACTAGCCATGATATCACTAGAGGAAAGAATGTGAACACGATAAAAGAACAATTAATAAGAAAAAGATCGATGGTTGAATCCTCAACTACCCCCATGAATGGAAGCATGGTCTAGCTGCAGAAGGTCATCCCGAAGTACCACAGGGTAATGCAGACCCAGAACGGACCTCGGTTTTCTTTCAACAGATGGAACATGATAGGCGAGTTGTGCGTGCAAGGCCGACAAGGGAATGTAAAGAGGAGAGTAGAGAATGCGAGGGGGATTCCAGCAAAGAACGAGTTGAAGGCCACGAGCTTGATGAGAAGAAAGCATTTGATCAACTTCGTCGAGGTCGTGATAGAGGGAGAGATCTTTGAGAGTATGCAGAGGACGAGACCTGAGTAGAAGGTCGCGAGCTTGATGCTAATGAAGCATCTAATAAACCTCGCAGAAGATGCAAAAGGGAAAGGATCGATGAGAATTCACATAAATTCCCTAGTGATATCATGGCTTGGCACGGGGGTGACCAGAGCGCTAAGAATGAATGCCTCTGAGCCTATGGTTGGGTGGAAGGACAAACACCCACAGTCAGTTAGTTGGCTACCACATGTAATAGATAAGTAATCTCATATCCCGTGTATTTAAGTGGTAACTGTGAATTAAAGTTGGATATCCTATGAATGTTGCAGGGATGGACATGTTTACTTAATGATTATACTGTATCCTTTCAATTCTACCTAATTGTGTATTTAAGAAAACAAGAAATTCTCTGGCCTGTACACGTAAATGCCTGAGCCCTATGGTGGTGTCTCAAGTTAAAATGAATGAACTTGAAATTCGTTGATTTTTGGCATAGCCTCATGTGTGCATGTCGACACCCCCAGTCGCTCTGAAGGAGGGGGTTGGTCAAGCTCAAGAGAGGTAGTGCATGTGTGCACAGAGCCTCTGCGAGGCGGGTAGAGATCAAGAACCCCCTTTAGTTCTAGAGTTGATAAATGAACACAAGAGGTGTGCGGAGGATTTCTGTAAGCGTTAAGTTCAGGAGAATTAGCGCAAAATACCTAAGTACTTAAGGAGTTGGCAAAACTCAGGTAGGATAGCGAGATTTAAGTCTTGAAAGGAGAGATCCTTTCGTTGGAAGACGAATGGATGAGATTAGTTCGGGAGAAGCCAAAGTTCTTCACGATCATCGGATTTGGAGAAAGAACGCGAGTGTCAACCCTTAGAACCCTTTGGACTTCGTGGGTCCAGCGAATCGAGCATATTCGTCGTACGAGAGGAGAATTTCCCTGAAGTCTTGAAGTCTCGAAGTTAATCCGGGCTGTAGATATGAGGATGTCCCGGGACCGTCCCGACCATCGGATTTACGATATAGTTAGCCCGACGTTGACCACTTTGGGAGGACAGAGGTTTGGTAACACCAAAACCCCCGAAGTCCTGAAGTTAATGTGGACTGTGGATCTAAGGATCCTTCGGGATCCCTCACGACCATTTGATCGAGGGGATGTGTATTTTACGTCGAGTTCATGTGGGGGCCCATGTGTCTAGTGACGACGTTGCTAGGTGTCCTGCTCGGAGTGGCACACACTAGGGTATTAAGAGGTTGTTAACCGTGAGTTCCTTTGGAAATCCGCGGAGCGACGGAGTTCGTCTGTACCGTCGATCTGAGAGAGAGGATACATGGCAAAAATCCATGGACTTCGGGTGAAATCACTCCGGGAGAAAACGAGTGTGGAGATGTTGAACCTCCCGAAGCCCGAAGGGCCGAACTGATTTGCAGTCGTCGATCTGTGGGAGACACGCGTCGATAGATCGTCGACTTCGGGTAAAAGAATGACGGGAGAAAGTGAGTGTGGAGAGGTTGAACCTCCCAAAGCTTGAAGAGCCGAAGTGATTTGCAGGCATCGATCTGTGGGAGACACGCTTCGACAGATCGTCGAGTTCGGGTAAAAGAACTCCGGGAGAAAGCGAGTGGGGAGAGGTTGAAACTCCCGAAGCCCAAAGAGCAGAAGTGATTTGCAACCGTCGATCTATGGGAGACACGCGTCGACAGATCGTTGACTTCGGGTAAAAGAACTCCAGGAGGAAGCGAGTGGGGAGAGGTTGAAACTCCTGAAGCCTGAAGAGCCGAAGTAATTTATAGATGTTGATCTGCGGGAGAGACGCATCAACAGATCACGTACTTTGGAAGCGGGGATAAAGCAATGCAGAGCAGAGGGCCGCCCAAAGTGGATCCCCACTATCGAATGAGAAGGACGTGTGGCGCACGATCCTTAACTCTAGAAGAAAATACTACGGGAGAAAAGGTGGTGTGAGTGTCCGGGATTCCCGAACGCCGAAGTCCTGAAGTGGACCTGAGCTGTTGATTTAGATAGATGCATGGCGCCTGATTTGGAACTTCGGGTACATAGTACTTCAGGGAGAAAAGCCTTTGGAACGTTCGAAACTCCTGAACGCCGAAGTCCCGAAGTCAATCACGACCGTCAAAATATTTGAGGACATGCAACATCAGATTGTGGACTTCATAGTTTTGCCACTCTGGAGGATTTGCGTGGTGGTTGTCTTGGCATCTGGTCATATCCTGCAGTCATATGTGAGTATAGATGGATGGAAGAACCTGAAGAACTTGGGAGAGGCTACCTGTCAGTTCTGAGCTCGGTTCGGAGCATGGAGACCATGGCTAGAAAGCTCTGGAAGAGTAGAATGAGATAGAAACCTCGAATGGGGGTTTTGATTCTCCTAAGAAGGGCAAAATTTTGATGCCCCCACCATGGGTGTGTTACATGCACTCAAATAGATTATGGTTTATATCCACTGGACACAAGGGTTAAAGGATATTTTCATTTTATGAAATTCTTTGTTTATTGAAAATTGGAAGAAACATCCCATCATAAGAATCTTTAGCCAAAGGTCTCTGCCATGAAATAGCTAGATAACTATCATTGAAGTCAAACTATATAAACTGATCTGAAGTCTCATTCAAATAGGTATTTATCAATCTTACAAAGAGACGTGTTCCCAAGGGTAGGGAGCATTTTCTTGAGACATGGATTCTTGTGAGAATGTATCCCAAGTACACTATTGGGGGATGTGAGAAAATGCACATGGGAATGTCCCCATGAAAATCTTTTCAAGAGGACATCTACAAGTACTTTGCAATATATATATATATATATATATATATATATAACGATGGGAATTGGTAACTCATTAGAGTGATATGAGCTAAGCCCAGGATCAAACCTATTGATTGCCACTATAACCTAAGAGCATATCCAACCCCCTACAAAACCAAATATATACCAATAACTTGTGACCTCTATCGTAGGGGCATCTAACATCCTAGCCTTATTACAACAAGCCAACATGTCACTTTGCAAGAATTGAACCCGGGTGGGGAGGAGAACAAATAGTGCTCCCAACCACCCGAGCTAGAACCCTAAACTTTGCAAAAATTATATTTTCCCAAAGTTATGGAGCACACTCTTGGGACATGGTTCCATGAGAATGTATTGGGAGGATGTAAGGAAACACACATGAGAATGCCCCTATGAAAAGGGGAATGCCTACAAGTACTTTGCAGAAAATATTTTTGGATGTTTATTTCCCAAAACAAAGTTTCATGAAGAGAAAATATAGAATAATAATAATAAATTAAAAAATAGTGACTATCCTCTAACTCCTAATTGTATTTCAGATAATTTTTTCTATTGTCACCCAAATTTACATTTACATTTATGATTTTCATATATTTAAATTTTAAAATTTCAAAGAGGTCTATTATATCCAAGATTTTAATGTCTTTTATGATGTTTTTCCTAAATTTTGAAAATGTCTTCACATGTTCTTAAAAGATGATGTGCTTCCACATTTCTGTCTCAACATTTTTCAACTTGTTAAAACCATTACAACTTATTAAAATCATTACAATTTATGTCGTTAACAATAATTTATACTAATCCATCTCTATATATTTGAATGAACTAATCTCATTCCATACACTGAAAAATTGATATTCTCCACAAATCTTCAATTGATAGTACTCTATATTGTTTTTTCCTAAATTCACATGCCATTCAAATAAATGAATGTATCAAATAAATAGCTTCTTGAAAACTCTAAAAACCTCATCCCTCAAAAAAAAAATTAAAAAAAAAATATCAATCCAATTGAAGAAAAAAGTATGTATACCTTTTTCTATATACTTTATAATACCTTTTTTCTGAATTCACGTACCATTAAAAAAATAGATAAATATGTCAAATAAATAGCTTCTTGAAAACTCTAAAAATCTCATCCCTCAAAAAAAATCTTAATCCTCCTCTTGAGGAAGGAGGCATATATAGTCTTTTCCCTAAGCTACATGGCAAGGATCCCTGACAGAGCTCATAAGAAATATGACCACGGATCTATGAAGATCTTCGTAGTAATATAGTCACCAATCTATGAAGAGAAATTGTGAATGAGTTAATAGAGCATATGCCAACTTCTTGCCCAGGTCTTGTATATGAATTTTGGAACTAGAGTAGTTTGCTTGGCTAGCCTTTAGGATGTCTAATTCTTTTATTTTGTAAAATTAAGAAGTTTTTACAATATATGAATTTAATTTGAAGTTTGGCAACATTTTTTTTTTAAAGCAAAATAATGTTTTTGTTATAGTGAATATTGGTAGACTTATCATCTGTTATTCAACTACTTTATTTGAAATGACTTGTTAGTGATCCATAGCTTGATAAAGTTTCACTCTTGTCAAATTTCTCTAGGTCTTGAACCTTTAATTTGTTTCTTAAATCTAAAAAAAATAAGCTTTTATCCAATTAAAAATGGTTTTAGGTTTTACTCCAAAATCATTATATACAAAATTAAAGAATAAAAAAATCTTAATTTATTATTGTATAAAAAATTAAAAGATACATTTGGCATTCCACATTCCACATTTCAGTATTGAGATTTACATTTTCAATTATTATTTTTTTAAATGTTTAATAAAATCCAAAATTAAAATAGATTTACCCTAATTATTATGAAAATAAGTTGATATCACATTAAAAAAAAAGACTAAATATTTTAAAATTCAATTATCAAAACTATCTTATTAAATTTACTTATTAACTTGTTTAAAAATTAATAGTGTGAATTAGGTCGGTAACTTCAAAGTTCTGAGCAGAATATCTGTTTATGCTTAATTTTGAAGATGTTAAATTGTTTTGAAAATGAAGATAAATGTTGAGGTTTAAAACTTAAACAGTTAGAATAAAAAATATAATAAAATTCAAAAGACTAGTAACAAGGTAGTTGGCATTAGGAATGGCATCTTTGACAACACTAAAGTTGTTGTCATAATAAATAATAATCTTATATTATACATCATGAGTACATTTGTACAAACATGTTTGACATAAGGAAGGGGATGTGTACATCACTAAAGTTGTTTATCTTATGATTAGGATGTTGATAATAAAATATTTTTAATGGTGGTAAGAAAATATGTTATTTATTTATTAATAAATTGTTTGTTAGATAATTATAACATTAAAATAAGTATATTTAGAATTTTGCTATTAAATTTAGAAGGTGTAAATTTTAAGTTCTTTAAATTTGAATCTATAATTTTTAACATGTTATTACAAGTTAGGTTCATTATTATTGTACAAAGTAGTTTTTATAAAAAAAATCATTTAAGGAATTGGAACTATATGGCTTAGCCCCATGGGTTAGTTCACTTGGCAAGAGGTGTGCATACTCTCTCGTGTTACTGGGAGGGGGAGAGGTCACTAGTAGTCCCTGGGGTCGCGGCTTTATCACTCCCATATCATCCACTATGTGGGGAAGTATCGGGGTGAGTTTCCCATGGGTTAATTTCTTATTAGAAAAAAAATTAATGGATATGAGTTTTCCAGATGTTTAATAAAGTCCTTAATTGGATTTTTATTCTTTTTAAGATGTGATAAGAAAAAGAAGTAAGTTAAAAATTGGACAAATTCAATTTTTTGGGGGCTAAGGTAAAATTATGTCCTAATTCACCCATTTTCTTTTGAAATTCCAACTATGTAGATTTCCTTAAAATGGACTAAAACTCTTAAAAACAAAGTTTTATGGTCAAAATTCATATCCATTAGATAAAATTATAACTTTCTACAAAGTTTCTATTCAATTTGGAGAAGAATTTTAATGAAAAATCATTGAGTTTGTCCACCTTTTAATTTACTCAAAAAAGACCATATAAATAATAGAAAATCAAAACCTTTTACTAATGAACAAAAATCCTTAATCAAAACATTAAATCAAAATAATCCTTAATCAAAACATTAAATCAAAATATTGAACAAAATATTCATTTTATAAAACTTTTATTTTTAAATTAAATTATTTTCATCTAAAAATATTATTATTATTTTTTATTAAAATGTTCCAAAAAATATCTATTTAAACAAAAAAAAATTATTTAAATTAAAATATCTTCATGTAAAAATACTATTGTTTTTTTTTATTAAAATGTTCCACGAAATATCTATTTAAAAAAAAATAAAAATATTTAAAATAATTACAATTAAAAAAATTAAAACTTTCCATAAATCAATATAAATTTGATCAGTACGTTTCCCAAAATCCCACTTTATCAAACTTTTGAGTTGTCACAATCAAAGAATACTGGAGTTAAAACTTTTTATTAATATGCATAAGTCATTAACTAAGATTACACTAAGGTGTACAGCAAAGGTACCCATTTCATAAGACCTCCACTAAGAGTAAGAAGTACAAAGGTACCCATTTATCATATCCCATGGTTGAGATTGGAATAAAAACCAATTTCAAATCGGTTAAGAGTAAGACCTCCACCAAGAAGTAGTACAAAAGTAAGTAGTAGTACAAACGTACCCATTTAGGTCCTATGCAATGGTTGAGATTGGAATAAAAAAACAATTTCAGATTGGCTGTAGGGTCAAAAGCAAATCAAAACATATAATTGCAAGTAGACAAGTGGCAAAAAAAAATTAAAGCTGATCTTTATTGCTCAAACCACTATATATTTTATTTATGACAATGTTAGAGTAGGTTTTGATTCCATCGTCCACCATATATATATATATATATTATTTATGATAATGTTATTATAATTTTCATTTACGACAATGTTATTATAATTGCACTTGTCTAGTTTGTCTAGTGATTTGGAGACCACTATTGACCCATGATATACATCATGAAACTTTCATCTCATCCACTCTAAGCCAATAAATATTATACAAGTCAAATGATTCCTCTAAGCCAATAAATATTCTACAAGTCAAATGATTCTAGTGGGTAGTATAATGCACAATGCCTTTGTAACAATGATTCCCATTTATTTTGACATGAATTATAGTATTTTCAGAATTAATTCCAAATTTCTTGCATGTGTGTAGGGATTTGACGACAGCCATAGTTGTTACACTACAAGATTATGCAAGTTCTCATTATTATCTAACTGAGAACATCTGGAGATCTCGTACTTTGAGAACAATTTAGCCAAAATATTTATTGTGCATTCTTGCAAAGAATTGGTAAGTTCATAAAACCCATAAAATATCTTCTTTGGAAAAAGCCTTGTTTGCCATATCATGAGTAAAATGACTTCTAGAAATAGAAATAAGGGTTACTCTATGTTAGTTTTAACGAGCAATCCAACTGAATTTGAATCTATGTTATATTTATTGTCAGATATTTTTAAGAGAATTAGCTAGAAGAGATATGGTGGAAAACCCTGAAACCTCTTACTTTTAGAAGGCTCAAGTTGTTGTCTCGGAAAATTTCCACGAGCCAAGCCTAATCGAGTCTTTAGTAAAACTATGTAGGTTTGCGAGCTGAACCATTGTCTCCACATATGGTTCAAGGAGCATTTTGTCAGTGACCCATGAAGTTATCGCTAATATGTTGAAGCTACCTTTCTCTAGAATTTCTATCCTAGAAGCTACCCTTTTCGATAAAGTTAACAATCAGTCTCCTAAATAAAAAGTTTTGTTATAACGTAGTTTCAACTTGACATAGATTCAATCCCTAGTAATTTTCCAATCAAAGCTAATATCCTTAATTCAATTTCACGACAGATGATTTAAATGATATCTTCTATCCTGGGTTACGACGATGATTTGAAAATGGATGAAACCACATTAGCCATTATGAATGATGTTTTGTCCCTCTTGGGTTATTTAAAATTAAATTTTGCTGAATTTTTATCCAATGCCATTCAAACACTTTTAATGAATTCAATATTTTACATTATTAGTCCTACCTTATGTATATGCTCCTTTATTCCCAATGTGATTATTTTGAGCAAAAATGTCTATAGTTTAAAAAACAAGATGAGCATGATGAATAATTATCTATGATAAATTGGACTTCAATCCTAACCCCGGCCAGTATTGAAGGAGAGTACTTACAATTTTCTAATAGGTTCTTATTGAATATATACGCTCTCATTTTTGGCCAAAATCCAGTTAGAATGCTTGTAGAATTTCGGCAAATTCCTCGGTTGAGTCTAGACACATGAATTGGTGTTTGGCATCTATTCAAGGATTACAAAATTATTCGAGTTTATGGTAGTGAGGTTGAGCCTTATCTATTGCTAGTGTAAATAACCCTACGCCTTTTTTCCTTAGAGTATTGTAGATAAAGAATAGTGGCTGACCATTTACATTTCATTTCAAAAAGTAAAAATACTTCTTTTATCTTACCATCCCAAATATTTTCTTTCATTACAAAAAATAATCAACAATTGATGTTGTAAATAAATTGATCTCTTCTTTAGGATTGAAAAAAGGGAACTCTGGAAATATGATCCACACCAAATTGTTTCAAAACGATATAGGAGTGTAGGGTTACCCCCTTATCAACATCATTCAAAACTTTCCATTGAAATGATGGAAAAAAAAAAATATTTGGAAGGAAGTACAACATAGAATGATTGTGCAAATGACTTCTTCAAGTGGAAAAAGGGAAATTGAGTCTAAAGTTAAGATTAAAATGACTTCAAGTGCAACTTATGATGATTTTTTTTTAGAATGTAGTATTATTGGAATGGGCTAGTTGTCATGTAATACAAAGCAAGCAGTCAGGATCATAGCTAATCTTGTAGAGAAGGTTATAACATAGCAATAGGTTTTAAGCAAACCAAAGACAATTGAAGCTACAAGCGAGCCTGATGCAAAGAGAGGAAAAATAAAAGATAATATTGAGGGAGCAGTGGATGATATTCCATAAGATATATCTAGCCAAACAAATTCTCTTTTGGTAGAATTACAACAAAAGAAATCAATTGAACTAGTTGTAATGGTGTCATATTTTTCAACACCCTCAAGGACAACTTGTTTATGGCGCAAAATTGAATGAAACAACAAGCTAATCAACATAGATTTAACGTTCTTTTAAGAAAGGGGATCAAGTGTTTCTTCATATGTAGCCTTATAAATATACATCACTCAATTATAGAGTTCCCCATAAGCTAGCTCCGAAGTTATATGGTCCCTATCAGATCATAAAACACATTGGTTAGGTCACCTACAAGTTGGCTCTCCCGCCCCACTCCAAGATTCATCGAGTGTTTCATGTGTCATGTTTGAAGAAAGTCTTGGGATGAAATTGTAAAGTGCATAATGACCTGCAATAACTTAATGAAGAAGGTTCCATTTGGCTTCAACTAGAAGCAGTATTGGATACCAGAGAGCACCAATTTCTCTAGCACATGATCAAGGATGTATTGATCCAGTGGAAAGATATGCAACCAGAAGATGCCACATGGGAACTAGTAGCGATTCTACAAAAAATTCCTCTCCTTAAACCTTCAGGACAACACCACTTTCGAAGGGGGAGGGCATGTTAGGGTCCTACCCTAACCCCATTACTTAGGTACTTTATTAATGTATGAGGCCACCTTCTTTGAACAAGCCCCATTAAATAGTTGGTTAAATTTCACTCATTGTATAAAGGGTCCATTTTAGCAATAAGACCCAAATTTGTAGGTCAAACCTCATTATAAAGGGTCCATATGTAGTTAATATTCTCTATAGATAGTTATATATTGAGTAGAAGGCTATGTATTGTTTTGCCAATATTTTTTATTGTATTTGGAGCATTGCTCTTAGATGTTTCCCCGTTGAAGAGGTAAGTGAACACAAATCTCTATTTTTATCTCTCTTTTCTCTCGTGTTCTTAGGATTTTTTACTATATTTTATGTGAATTCTTTAAAATATTTGAGTTATGTACACCACCATCCAAGGATATCTAAGAATAATATCCACATCATACATATCTATAGCATGGAAATTTGAATGCAACACATATTTATCCATAGTAATCTTCAAATCCTTAAAATTTTTAACATTCTCAACTTCAACTTGTGTGCTTTGAATATTCTTTGTCAGAACTTGCAATCTTTTAACCAAATTAACATTGATGAAGTTATGCTTGCTACTAGGGTTTGTAGAAACAACAACAATTTTCCATTAAATGCATCCATTAATTTGTAATAGGAAGTTTATGCATGAAAATAAGCCCTTGGTACTCTCTTTATCATTTTTCCTACCACATGGCCACCCATCTAAGTATAGTTTCTCACATTTCTCAGACGAAAATGCCATTATCTCTTCATATTTAAGTCCATATGAGTCCCACCATATGCTAGCATCATCCATTAGTTTAAAGTATAGATATGTTCTCTAACTTATTGGATATTCATAATTGATCAATTTTATGTATTCTTCAATACTAGGACCATTAGAATTTCCTATAAAATACATCTTTCTTATGAAAACCCAAAAATAAAAATAAGTTTTAAAGAAAATCACTTACTTTTCAGTGGAGCTCCTTTATGTGTTTACTATTTAGTGTTTGAGGTTGAAAATGTAAAATAATCACAACTTCTACTATACTTCTCGGATTGACTATTATGAACCCAATTAAGAAATGTTATAGCTTCTCTAGATCTATTGGCACCAGTTTGACTGAAATTTGAGCACTCCATCAAACCATATGCAATCTACAAAATTTGTGTCTGTTACCCAAAAACCCTAAAAATAATGATTTTAAATCAGCGATATCTCCACTTCTTGAATTCCATATTGGACGATTTGTTTTTGAACTTGGGTATTTTTCAAGAGGAATTTTGATATATGGTTAGGTTTTTCAAATTATTTAGATAAATTTTTAGAAGTCTATGTGAATTCTATCATCTTCCTTTTTCCATAAAAATCTGCAAAAAACAAAAAATAATTATCCATTTTTTGGCCCAAGAAAGAGATTTGATACCACTTATAGTAAAACTTGATAAATAAAAGAGAGAATAAACCATAAAACTTTATATATAAACCCTTAAACACCAAAGATATCTAAACATTCATTGTACACAACACAAGAATATAGAGAGAAGAACCTAGGTAGGACAACACCATCAAATACTCCTTATGGAAGGAATCACTCCACAAGCCATGCTTGATACAATACAATCCAACACACCTGTAATACAATGATACTCTCTCATGAGTATTCATAAGGTGTACTTATGCTTTCTCATGCGTATTCCTAGGGGTCTATGCCAACTACCCCTTATTTTTATTTTATTTCCTTTTAATAACATAGTTGACCTATTCCATTGTTATGATCACATTACATTCATTATCCATTTGGGTACCTCCCTATGAACCCCATATTATCTTCCCTAGATACATTACAAAATAAACCTATGCATGAAATTTGGATTGAGACATAATTACACAATAATGAACCTATGTACCCTTGCATCAAGTATGCCAAAATGCCTACATACCTATTTTTCCTATTTATGCATAACTTTGACACAATGCACACCAAAGTAAAAATTTTCATGATGAAGGAAAAATAAAGAATTTTTTTGAAGGTTTAAATTAAAAATATGAAAATTTATAAATATAGAGAGTTATACAATACACACTCTCCAATTTGAATAATTCAAATTGGTAAAGAAATAAAGTTTAGGCATGCATTTAGTGAAGCAAGGAAATTTTGGCTAGCTTGATCCAGATTATGCTAAGAACGAATTCAGATACAAATGGAAATATAGTAGAGAAAAAAGAAGTCACTACTACATAAGGGCGGAAAAACCGACGCCGTACTTTGACAATATCAATTAAATCGGCCGTATTGTCGGATTTTATTTGAAATTTTGTATTTTAAAAAAAAATTCCCCAACGTTCATTGGATATCCAACAAAAGGGACTTAATCATCAGATAGCCGATGCTTAATTACATTTCGTCGGATATCTGATGCCCGCAGACACCGTCTAATATATGACGGTTGACCAGGTCCAATGACCCCATTGTTAAGTTTGACGAAGTCAATATTTTGCGACTGTTAAACAACGTTTCTTTGGTCATCAACCGTCAGAAGTCCGACGAAAAAGGGATATATAATTAAAAAAAATTGAAATATTAGAGACATTCAATGTTGTTGCTATACTAGCGACGGTTTGCAAATCAGGTTATATATAGGGGATATTTTTTGGTCAGAATATATATATTTTTTTATTCTATTAATTGCATTACAAATAGGTATACTACTTAGGTTGATTTTTGAAGATAATCATCACTGAATGTTTGGTAAGGGAAAATGCCACATAACATTCCTCAAGGAGGACAAGGAGACATGAGATCTGCATTGGAGGCTTTGGGTGATCAAAAATGTTATTTCCCTTGTAAAAAATGCAAGGGCTATAATAGAAGGAGACTTTTAATAAAAACAACTAAAAAACATTGTAGAGAGTATGGACACCTTGAAGGTGGGCATGCATATCATTCCTTGGTAAGTTATTCATTATATGTCTTTGTATTGCAAATGTTTTTGTAAAAGTTTATATGTTAAATGTAAAAGAAAAATAATGAATTCTTTTTTCTTTGTGGATATATTCTACGTACACAACAAATTGAGAGTAAGTTAAGAATAGAAGAAGTAGACATAAGATGTATATTTTAATTAGGGTTTAGGGCAGGGTTTAGTGGTTAAGGGGTACAAGGTGTAAGGGGTTAGGGGTTAAGATATTAATGGTTTAAGGGTTAATAAGGCCATTAAGGCTCATTGGTTAAGGGGTTATGGTTTAAGGTAGGTTTAGGGGGTTTAGGTCGTATGGGATTTAGAGGTTAATGGTTTTTTAAGGAGTAAGGGTTAGGGGTTTAGGGTTATGGATTAAGGGGTTAGGCGTGGTTAGGGGTTAATAGTTTAGGGGCTTAGGGGGCTAGGGGTTATTGGTTAAGGGTTTAGGGGGAATGGGGTTAAGGTGTTAAGGATTAGGGGGATAGGGTCTGAGAGGTTAGGGGCTAGGGATTAAAGGTTTAGGGGTTAATGGTTTATAAGTTAGGGTTGGGTTAAGGGTTAGGGATCTGAGGGTTATATAATATGATCTCAACCCCTTATAAATTATGGTCTCCAATTTGTGGGAAAGTTGTCATCGACTTAAAATTCGTGGTCACCAAGTGAAATCAAGGAGGAATATGACATAATGATGAAGGTGAAATAAGAATAGGTTTTTTTTGCTAGTTGTGACTATATTTCTGACAAAGTGTCTCTTTTTCTACATTTCAAGAAAAATAACATTTTTTTATTATATTTGTTCAACATATTCATAAACATCTTGATAAATTTCACAAGTCTCATCATTGATTTTTTTCTTCATTTATCGCTCTCACCTAAGCTGATTGCTCCGTATAGAATACCAACTCCTAAGTACCCCTAACCCGTTGAATGGCCAATAACCTATTAACCCCTAATCCCTTAGCGCTTGACCCATTATAAACCCATAAACCATTAATTACCCCAATCCTTAACCCCTAATTACCCCTTAAACCCTAACCCACAACCCTTTCATCACTAATGCGTTAACCTCTACTCCCTCAGCGCTCAACCCATTATAAATTAAACTGTGGTCTCCAAGTTGGGCCCGGGCCCAGGGAAGTTTCCATCCACTTAACACTTGTGGTGTCCAAGTAAAATCAAGAAAGAATATGACATAATGATGAAGAAGAAATAAGAATATTTTATTTTTGCTGGTTGTGACTATATATCTCACAAAGTGTCTCTCTTTCTACATGTCAAGAAAAGTGTCTATGTTTGTCTTTGTTTTCCTATATTATATTTGTCACTGTTTGTATCGTTTTAATATTTGTTATATACACTAATATTACTTGATTATTTGTAATTATAAAGGAACGACGCACTAGTGCACTGCCCATGGAGGAAGACATGGCTGTAAAAGTGTCTGTTCAGGAACATGGAGTGAATATTGAAGATCAAGTTAATGATCCTATGGACGAAGATGATGATGCTAATAACACAGTTGAAGAAGATGACACAAATATATTGATCTAGGATACATTTAATAATGTTGGAATGGATGATGATGATGATCAACTTGATGGTGTTTTTGATATATATGTACTTGAGAAGGTAACACAACCTCTTTATGAAGGCTCCAAAACAAGTCTTCTCTTTGCTATATTGTTGCTGGTGAACTTAAAGGTTATGAATGGTTTGTCAAACACTTGTGTCACACAAATCCTAAGGTATGTAATATATTTTGTCACATCTAGTACATGATGATACCGTTTTTATTTTTTCCCCTATTTTTATTGTTAGTTGATCATCTGTAAAAATTGGATGCAATATGTATGATTGATAATATTTACATTAACCAATATTGATTTTTTATGTTGCATATTTTTAGGTGAATTTATGTTACCACCCTCAAATTTTTTATGTCGCACATACCAAGATTTACATGCCATTATGAAAGATATTGGAATGGAGTATCAAGCTATTCATGCATGTCCCGATGATCATATTTTGTATTATTGAGAACATGCGTCGAAAGAAGAATGCCTAAAATGTCAAATTAGTAGATATCGAACCGATCAAGTAACAAAAAAGGTGCCTCACAAGGTTCTTCGTTATATTCCCATAATTCCACGTTTGCGACAATTGTTTAGGTGCAAAAGAATAACATAGTTTATGGATTACCATGCAAAGAATATAAGTAAAGATGGTGTTCTTTGAATGCGTGCAGATGGATCTGCATTTAAGAAGATAGATGAAATATGGCCACATTTTAAAGTCGAACCTCGTAATCTTAGGCTTTTATTAGCAGTTGACAGTGTCAATCCATTTGGAGAGCTCAGATCTACTTACTCAGTGTGTCCTGTTTTTGTTATCAACAATAACATTCCTCCATGGATGTCAATAAAGAGGGAGCACATAATGTTGGCAATGATTGTTATAGGTATTTGTTTAGAATAATTTCTTTTAACACGGTAACATCTCATTTGTCTTGTTTGTTTTATACTTATGTCTTATTTTTTTGCTTACTCATATATGTTCAATTATGTCTTATAATTATGTTTGATATTTTTTTATTTACTCATATATGTAGTAATTATCTACTATATGTTCAATCAATTAGGTAAGTACCAAGTCAAAGATATGAATGTATATATCAAGCTTCTTATCGATGAGTTACTAGAGTTATGGAAGGGCATCACTATGTATGATATCTCTAGACCAGTAGGTGCGCAAAGGGAATTTCAATTCCATGCAATGCTTGTATGGACAATTCACGATGCCCCATGGATAACACATTTATTGCTGGCATGTTTATAGGCAGAGTGTGCTTGTCATTGATGGCAAGAACAAGAGCGACGCAGAGTGTGCTTGTCATTGATGGCAAGAACAACACCGACGATGGCATGATTATAGGCATAATGTGCATAAGGAATCAAATCTTAGGAGGAATAGCGTGAGTCTGCAGAAGGAAGCAAATCTTAGGAGGAATAGAGCAGAGTTGAACACAGAGTGCAAGCATGCACCAGGGCCAAGGTTAACTTCATTGTCAAAGCTCAGGAGGAGGAGCGACAATGGTTGTTGGATCACCAATCCTGAATACCCGATGACTGTTAGATCAACGTCCAGTGACCAGAGGAAGCAAAAAGGAGAATTATAGATATGATCCGTTGGATCTGAGCACCGAGGATCAACAATCATTGGATCCAGAAATAAATGCAAGAAGCTTAATCCTTTGATGAGTGTAGGAGAGCGGACTTGTCAAATTCATAAAGTACTGAAGTAAGCAGGGATCGTCCATCATCAAGGCTGATAGGTGGAACACGATCCTCAACTCCGGAGCAAATCACTTCGAGGATTTTTCAGTTTGAGACTTGAAAAACCCGAAGTCCGGAGAGCTGAAGAGAAAGATTAAACGACATCTGTAAGATCAGTTTGAAGTGGAAGGACATGATATGCTAGAAAAGGAGCATCGTAGAAAGATCGAGCCGTCAATCTGAGAACATGATCGACGAACAACGTTTAGTTCGATTCTAAAAGTTGTGAGGAGGTTATTTTTTGGGGAATCTCACTTCGGAAGAATTGGCGATTTGAAAATTTGAAATACCTGAAGTCTCGAAGGTCGAAAGTCCTGAAGTGAATGAGGATCCACATCATCAAGACTACGTCATCAAGGACATGTGGCACAATCAGATAATGAAAAGTGTCAAGTTGATTCGACACTTCAGATACGTGCAAATCACAAATCTGAGTGACACGTGGCATATACTAGGCTCATGACACATCATCTAGTGACGTCACTCCAAGAGTTTTACTTCGAGAGTTTTACTTCGAGAGTTTTACTTCGAGAGTTTTACCACCAGTAGATGCCCTAAGTCCCGAAGTCCCGAAGTGGATACGAGTCGTCCGATCTGAAGATCACTTTGGATGCATTCTCAATAGTTGATCTAGTACAGTGGAAGGACAATGTAAGTGGAAGTGTTAACCAACAAAAAGTGGTTTCCACCGCCTATGACTTATTTAGTAGGTGACCACTCCAGAGGAGAATGAAGCAACAGTCAACTTAAAGTCCCGAAGTTTCAAATTCACTTATGATCGTTGATCGTGCAGGAGGGTACGTGTCAACGAATCGTGAACTCCGGGTGAAACTACTACGAGAAAACGTGAAGGATAAAGGTTTGATATTGCCAAAGGCTGAAGTCCCAGAGCGGAAGATAGATGTTCGATTAAAGAGGAAATGCGTTAGTGGATTGTCAATCCGAGAAAAAGCAAAGGAAGGGTGAAAGAAAATTGAGAGTTGAGATTTCCAAACCCAGAATACCCAAAGGGATTGTGACTGTCGATCCAAAAAGGACACATGTCATTGTATTGTGGACTCTGGGTGAAATGCTCCTGGAGAAAGAGGAGTTTCAGAATCGAAACTCCCGAAGCCTGAAAGGAGAAATCGATC